>JBBBDQ010000376.1:560000-715000 GCA_037127315.1 Ascarosepion bandense | reverse complement strand
ATTCGGGAATGATTTTTCGGAGCTGCTGGATCTTTGAAATCACCATGTGACTCATCGAACCTTTTCCGAATGTTCTGCACACTCCACAGATTCATACCTAAATACTCTGAAATTTTCATATTTGAGCTTCCGGTGCGAAAGTCATACACTTCCGCATGCTGTTTTCAACTTACTGGCAGAATGAAAATACAGCACTGAGATCCGAAGGTGTATTAGGACGGCCAAAGACGCATTCTAAAAGCTGACTTGAGTATTGAGAGACGGGAAAATTTCTTTAAAAAAAAAATTTTAAAAAAAAGAGTACTGAAATCTAATGGGATGTATGTCCTTCTATATGTAAGCGAATTCTTGACAATCTTCTACAGAAGGATGCTGACGATACCATGGACCGGACACATGAACAACAAACAACGAGGTTTTAAGGAGAATGTAAACGAGAAGAAAACTTATGCTTAATTTCAGGTAGAGACATTTGAAGTTTCTGGGACACATAATTAGGAAGAATCCCAGGGGGTGGATAGAAGGAAAGAGTGATCGGAGAAAAAAGCGCGTTACACACTTGATGGACTTAAGCAAATGGATAACAAAGCAGTGTTTGAGAGAGATCAGTCAGTTAAGTGCCATACATGATACGCGCTTGGGTGATCATGTCTCGAAAGAGACATGAGTAACTAGGCAGAAGATTATCCCGCATTAGGCTGCTATTACTTTCAGCGGTAGACTTGTTGCCAACCAAGGCTATAGAACCCAATCTGTCTTATTATTTAACCCATAAATGAAGGAGAAGAGATAGATTATATTACATTATCATATTAAGTATAATTAGTAGGGGATCAGTTTATTACTTCATAACAATATAAAACTGATCCCCCACTTTATGCCCAGTAGAAGCTTTAATCATGTTTCTAACTATTATATTCAGTCAGTTAAGTGCCATACGTGATACACGCTTGGGCGATCATGTCTCGAAAGAGACATGAATGAATGGGCAGAAGATTATTCCCGAAGTAGGTTGCCATTGCTTTCTGCAGTAGACTGGTTGCCAGCTAAGGCTTTAGAACACAATCTGTCTTGTTATTTAACCCCATAACTGGAGGGAAGAGACGTACTAATAATAGTTTCTAAGGGTATTTGCGCCTAAGTGAATGCAATGAATTCAACTGGAATTCGAACTCGGCTCTCCGATTTCTCGTTCCGAGCCGATATCCACTGCACCACAACGCACATCCTATGAGAGAGATAAGAAGACAGAATCTATTAAGTGCTACAGGAGCAAGAAGATGAGGAGGTCTTTGATCACCTACGTAGTGAATGAACACATCACATAGAAGAAAAAATGTTGGCTTTGGGAAAGTAGTATTTCATTTAAGAAGGCAAATATTTAAAAAATATCAGGCCGTAACATTTTGGCAAGCACTGGTAAATGTAGCTTCCAAAATAAGTTATTTTCTCTTTTAATAAGTAGAGCGTTCTTGAGATCAAAGTTGTGGTTGAAATTATTTCTGTTTATAATTCATGATGAGTTGTTATGTAAGAGATCCTTCTTATGTTCATAAGTCCATTTTTTTTTAAATTTCTTTATGTTACACAGATATACAGAGAAAATAGCATTACATATTGCATTCTAAGCAAATAGAAGACAATATTCCAGTTTTGCCTCCTGAGACGAATGAACTGATGATGAGGTATGTATGCTGATTATATAGGTTTTCATAGTCGGGATAATAATGATTCTCAACAGAAAATCAACATCATCTACTAAGTGTTCCCAAGAAAGAAGACGTCAAAATAAACGTTTTCAAAGCAGAAGTTATAACTGGAATTAAAGAAATCAGGGCATATAACCTTGATTCGGTCCTAAAATTACTGGATGCGAATTTAGTTAAAACGAGGGTCCTTCAATAAATAAGGTGAAATTTTCGGTATAAGGACTTCTACGAGGGTCATTCAATAAATAAGGGGAATTTTTCGGTATAAGGACATCTACGAGGGTCATTCAATAAATAAGGTGAATTTTTCGGTATAAGGACTTCTACGAGGGTCATTCAATAAATAAGGTGAATTTTTCGGTATAAGGACTTCTACGTGGGTCATTCAATAAATAAGATGAAATTTTCGGTATAAGGACATCTACGAGGGTCATTCAATAAATAAGGTGAATTTTCGGTATAAGGACATCTACGAGGGTCATTCAATAAATAAGGTGAAATTTTCGGTATAAGGACATCTACGTTTCATTCAATAAATAAGGAAATTTTCGGGTATAAGGACATTATTTGAGGGCAATTCAATAAATAAGGTGAATGTTTCGGTATAATGACTTCTACGAGGGTCATTCAATAAATAAGGTGAATTTTCGGTATAAGGACTTCTACGAGGGTCATTCAATAAATAAGGTGAAATTTTCGGTATAAGGACATCTACGAGGGTCATTCAATAAATAAGGTGAAATTTTCGGTATAAGGACATCTACGAGGGTCATTCAATAAATAAGGTGAAATTTTCGGTATAAGGACTTCTAATACAGATAGAAGCTTACATTTTTTTCAGCTTGTTTCATTTACTTCTTTTTCAAAGGGATTTATTTATTTATTTATTTTTGCAGATTGAAAAAAACCTTTGAAAGTTTTGGAGATTAACAAAGATGACCGATTAAGAAGCATGCTCCAGGAGTGAACAGAGGTCAGTTATGAACTGCTGAATGGTGCAAACCAGTTGAAAATCATAGGAGAATGTCTACTGTGTATAGTGCTACATGTTTCAGCCAAAAATGTCTACAAGTGGGATAAATTGTTTAAAGAAGGATGGAGCAGTGTTGAGGCTGAAGACAGGGCTGGGAGGCCCACAGAAGTGAGGTCTCCTGAGGTGATCGAATCAGTCAATGACCTCATTCAGTCTGACAGATGTGTGACAGTGGATGACATTGAAAGGATTTTGAGCCTGTTGGGACAGCACACAAAAATTGTCCTTGATGACCTTGTGTACTTCGAAGATCAGCGGCGGGTAGGTGCCAAAGATGCTTACTGCAGAGCACAAACAAAAGAGGGGCTGCTCCCTCATCACCCTTACATCTCAGACGTTGCCCCATTCAGATTTTCACCTGTTTGGTCTCTTGAAAGCGTTCACGAGATGCACAAAGTTTGAAAGTGACGATGAAGTCAAAAGTGATGTGAGCGATTGGCTGAGACATCAGTCCAAAGATTTTTACGCTGAGAGAATACGGAAGCTTGTGCACAGATGGGAAAAGTGTGTAAAACTGCTGGGAGACTACGTTGAAAAAAAAAGTAAACTTCTATCTGTATTAAAAAAAATTCACCTTAGAAAAATTCACCTTATTTATTGAATGACTCTCGTAGAAGTCCTTAAACCGAAAAATTCACCTTATTTATTGAATGACCCTCGTAGAAGTCCTTATACCGAAAATTCACCTTATTTATTGAATGACCCTCGTAGAAGTCATTATACCGAAAATTCACCTTATTTATTGAATGACCCTCGTTGAAGTCATTATACCGAAACATTCACCTTATTTATTGAATGACCCTCGTTGAAGTCCTTATAACGAAAAATTCACCTTATTTATTGAATGACCCTCGTAGAAGTCCTTATAACGAAAAATTCACCTTATTTATTGAATGACCCTCGGAGAAGTCCTTAAACCAAAAAATTCACCTTATTTATTGAATGACCCTCGTAGAAGTCCTTAAACCGAAAATTCACCTTATTTATTGAATGACCCTCGTAGAAGTCATTATACTGAAAAATTCACCTTATCTATTGAATGACCATCGTAGAAGTCCTTAACCCGAAAAATTCACCTTATTTACTGAATGACCCTCGTAGATGTCCTCATACCAAAAAATTCACCTTATTTATTGAATGACCCTCGTAGACGTCCTTATACCGAAAAGTTCACCTTATTTATTGAATGACCATCGTAGAGGTCATTATACTGAAAATTTCACCTTATTTATTGAATGACCCTCGAAGTACACAGTTCCAATACTGTAGAGATTTAAATTAAGATGTAAGGAAATTGAACATAGAATAAGCTACGCAAGAGGAAGTTTCACCCATCACAGCCAATTTTTCGAAACCCCAAAATAACCTAAAATCTCGAGACATGTACTAATAGCATCGTCAGATCGAGACATTCATACAAATGTCATCCATAGCGACAAAAAGATATTTCTCAACTGTCTGCTGTATACAAACGCCTGCTAATATCAATATTCAAAAATGACACTGAGCAAAAAGAAATCTATGGGTCTTTGAGAAGACCAACATTCATCGAACCCGAATAGCGCTACAGAATCACACAATGTATCAAATAATAGAAACCCTATCACTTGACAACATCCAAGAATGAAAATGGATATTAAATGGAACTAAAATGGTTATCAATTGGAACTGAAAAATATTATTCTAACATAACCAAGATGTTAGCCTTCCACACAATTGCAAATAAAAGATTAGGACGGAAACCGCCATCAGTACTGGAATGAATGGGCATCTACGACTGGACTTTTGATACCAAGTGTATTTTCTTGTGTATCATAAAAGAAAAGTTAACCGAAATTTCAGTGGCAACGAGTGGAGTCCTATTGTATACGAGTAGACGAGTATATTGTACTCAGTTTCAAAAACCTGTTATTGGAAGCAGCAAGATTGCAAATACACTCAGCACAACAGATAACAGAACAGAACTTTTGATAACAGTTGATAATATTTTTTACAAAAGGTAAGTAGTTATCTAGAAAGAGATACAGAAATCAGTAGAAAGAGATATATAAGACTAAGCTAAGACAGATAGATAGATAGATAGATAGATAGAAACAGACTGAGATAGATAGATAGATAGATAGATAGATAGATAGATAGATAGATAGATAGACAGAAACAGACTGAGATAGATAGATAGATAGATAGATAGACAGATAGATAGATAGAAATAGACTAGATAGATAGATAGATAGATAGATAGATAGATAGATAGAAACAGAGTGAGATAGATAGATACATAGATAGATAGATAGATAGATAGATAGATAGATAGAAACAGACTGAGATAGATAGATAGATAGATAGAAACAGACTGAGATAGATAGATAGATAGATAGATAGATAGATAGATAGATAGAAACAGACTGAGATAGATAGATAGATAGATAGATAGATAGATAGATAGAAACAGACTGAGATAGATAGATAGATAGATAGATAGATAGATAGAAATAGAAACAGACTGAGATAGATAGATAGATAGATAGATAGATAGATAGAAACAGACCGAGATAGATAGATAGATAGATAGATAGATAGATAGATAGAAAGAAACAGACCGAGATAGATAGATAGATAGATAGATAGATAGATAGATAGATAGATAGATAGAAACAGACCGAGATAGATAGATAGATAGATAGATAGATAGATAGATAGAAAGAAACAGACCGAGATAGATAGATAGATAGATAGATAGATAGATAGAAAGAAAGAAAGAAACAGACCGAGATAGATAGATAGATAGATAGATAGATAGATAGATAGATAGATAGATAGATAGATAGATAGATAGATAGAAAGAAACAGACCGAGATAGATAGATAGATAGATAGATAGATAGATAGAAAGAAAGAAACAGACCGAGATAGATAGATAGATAGATAGATAGATAGATAGATAGATAGATAGATAGAAACAGACCGAGATAGATAGATAGATAGATAGATAGATAGATAGAAACAGACCGAGATAGATAGATAGATAGATAGATAGATAGATAGATAGATAGATAGATAGATAGATAGAAAGAAACAGACCGAGATAGATAGATAGATAGATAGATAGATAGATAGATAGATAGATAGATAGATAGATAGATATGAACAGACACAGACTGAGGCAAAGAAACCTATATATATATGACAAAGGGAAATTGTTTTCTAGTCATACATCTTTCCTCCAAAACTATATATATATATATATATATATATATATATATATATATATATATATATCCAAGTGAATAAGGAACGAAGAAAAATTGATAACGTTCAAAGCATTAATTTAAAACAGTTCTCGATATACAATACAGAGCAGTGAATATTTATTATAAATTATAGTTTAGAACATGTATAAATTGGTATTATGTATAATGTGTACATGTTCTAAACTATAATTAATAATATATATATATATATATATATATATATATAACTCTATTTCCAGTATTATTTCTGGTATTAATTTTATTTAATTTTAATGATAAGAAAAGATTTAGCTAAAATTTGAGAATACAATTATTTTTGTTGGGAAAATAACCGAATTCTTTGACTCTATGTAAAAGAATCATAGATCTAATATAGCCGTCCTGTTTTGAAAAATTGTTTAAATTTAGACTGTTTTTTTTTTTAATTTAAAAAACATACTAACCTAATCAAAATTCGAACAGCGCACAAAACTGGGGGTCACAAAATACCACAAAAATAGGATATACAACATAATAATAGAATGAAAACACTTCAAGTTCGAAAACACGTCTACATTTGAAAAAAAATCGGAGCTTCAATTCAAAAAACGTAATTTACACTTTGAAATGCGATGAATGCGCAAAAATAAACATGGAGGCGACACAAGGCCTGAAAAAAGTGTAGCCCTGCACAGATGTAACATTAAACTAGCCAATAACAGGAAATTGTACGTCTCCCAACATTTACATGAATGCATTGGAGGTCAATTCAGAGTAATGCCTATCTACCAAAATGTAGATTATCACACGCTCATGATGCAGGAAAAATATTTATATACAAGCCTTCCCTCAACAAAACGACATGCAAAGCCTAGGACACAATATAGACACAGAAAATTCTAACACGATTAAAAACCAAAAAATTAAAAAACAAACACACTCACAAACTAAGTTCAAACAGTATTCCAAAAACCGTAGAAAGAACTAGATCAGTGCTTCTCAAACTATCTAATGTGGCGGGCCAGTAGTTTTTTTCCAATGTGCCAGGGACCGGCAAGAAAAGCATGCCAATTTTTTTTTTTTTTTTTTTAGATATGTAGTATTTAAGGGACTTTTTGAGACTATCTGTAATAAACACGAGGACATGATATCTGGTTCATTCTAAGAGCAGTGTTCATTGACGTAAGAAGTCTTCCCAGCGTGCCATTGACCGGTACCATATTTGTGCTATATTATTTCTGGCCAATGATTTCGAGGGTATATATGTTTAAAAATCCAGAAAAATATTTAAAGTTAATATTAATACTTCGTAAGAAATTTGTATTTAATAAAAGGCATTAGTCTTCTGAAAAATAGACAAACTGTAAAACAACATATTAATTTTAATTAATTTAAGACGTATTTAAAATATATGATATGTATATATCATGGATATATGAATGGAACAAAGTCTGATGCGTATTCAGTTCACTGATTTGCTGTTCATTATATCGCATTCGTTAGTTGGATAGCAATAACTTTTAACATGAGTGAGTAAATGAACAATGTAGCCATAATATAAATTGAAAATGTGAATAAAAATAACAAAACAAACGAAAACGAGTCAAATATCCTGGCAGTCTCTCGTGGCATAGAGTTTTATTATTGTTTCTTTCTTTTCTGGAAAATTTCTGCGTACCGGCAGACGATGGAAAGCGTACCGGCGACAGTACGCGTATCACATTTTGAGTAGCACTGAACGAGATGACCCATAGAGTAGAATTGAATCAAAATCGCCGAAAACAATTTTTAAGTATAAAGGCGAAATCAAATTTCGCGAGTCAGTGAAAAAAATTTTTTTATTGCCAACGAAAGGTGGCGGGAAGAGATTTAACGTGCGAGTGTGAAAAAAAAAACAGGCACGCACGCATATGAACTTTCCTGATACATTGGCCATCAGAAAAACAAACGGATCTCGATATGTGAAGTCACAAGTTTATTCTCTGGAAGAGAGTCAACTTTAGACTCGAAACAGGTGTAGCGAGACGAATACAATTATGGACACTTAATATATCATACAAAAAGCAAATAATATTAATAGTAATAATAACGACAATAAATCTACACTTTAAACAAAATTTTCACGGCTTCTTGCACTTTTTCTTTTTTTTTTCTTATATATATATATCGCTCATTCAGTAATGAATTACAGCACTCTGGCTATTGGGCATGTATAAGGATAATATACACGCTAAAAAGTCTGCCTTCTTCTACCGAGCGCCCATAGCCCAAAGGTAGAATCGCAGACTGACGCCAATTCGATCGGGTTTCATTACTGGTTAAAAGCAATCGGAGTCTTACCGTACTGATGAGCTGTGATACAGCGAAACAGATCTGTCTGCGGATGACCATATATATATATATATATATATATATATTGATAGATATGAACAGACTGAAGTACATAGATATGTATGTATAATTTTATCTATCTCAGCACTTATATGTTTTATGTCCTTACTAATTTATATATGTGTGTGTGTTTTTGTGTTTGTGTGTGTTTTTAGCACGTGCATGCATTTGTGTCAGTGGTTTTATTTTGTAAATAATATACTATCTTATTTAAATTGAAAATAGAAAAGTTAAATGACATGAAAATATGCTTTACCTTCCGACCCGCGACCATTCAGCAGGAGAATGCTCCTGCAGACATAATTTACGTGTCGTCAGAACGATTGTGGGATAGTAAGTTTTTAAATCGATAGCTGAGGAGAGTGGGACCCCTGATTTGTATAGCTATACCACCTGATAACTCACTTAAACAATGAGAGACACAAATACTTTCCTTAGAAACAAAGAAACAAAGCTTACTGGACTCTTATGTGATATTTGACCTCCCATATGGCAGTGAATATTGAACAATCAATTCAAATATGAAGGTTTCTGATAAAGTATGAAATTAGTATTTGTCTATATTTCCACAGAGGAGGACATGATTAAGAACTGTGTGTTTGCCATTCCATGTAGCTGTGGAAAGAAATATAAAGGAGAGACAGGGCGTCCCCTTAAGGTAAGGCTACAAGAACATCGCAACGCCGTAACACTAGGGGAGATAGAAAAATCAGGCGTAGCTGACCACATATGAAGGGAGAAAGGGGACCAGCGCCCACTATGGGATGAAGTTGAAATAATGGATGGAGAACGCCACAGGAAACTACGTAAACTTAAAAAATCAGCACATATGAACGTTAAAATAGTTAAATGTAACCGCCTCTTCTACTCTAATATGTTCTTTACTCGCACTTTCCGTTTGTAGAACTCCCTTCCGTTTGTTTGCTTTCCTGATAGCTATATCAGAGAATCTCCTAAAAGTGAATTGCAACGTGAATTGCCATCTTCTATGTACTTGATTCCAATCCGTCTCATGTATCTTGTTTTTTTTTTTGTCTCTCTCTGTAACTAAAAGGAAGAGAACACTAGAGAAAAGAACATGAGAGACACGATGCAAGTTAGTGAAACAGGAGATGACAATTGACTTTACATTTGAAGATTGTAGTTGCCGGGAAATCAAGTAAAACATCGCTAAATATACCGGTAGAAAGGGTCAGTTTCTTTATCGCAGCAGTTAAGTACCCGTATCCGCTCGCTAGGTTATATCGTTTCAAAATGATTATCATGCAAAATTTAGTGTCAGTCAGTTATGTGCCATACGTGATAAACGCTGGGGGGAGCATGTCTCGAAAGAGACATGACTGACTGGGCAGAATATTATCCCGCAGTAGGTTGCCATTGCTTTCTGCGATAGACTGGTTGCCGACCAAGGCTATAGAACCCAATCTGTCCTGTTATTTAACCCATAACTGGAAGGAAGAGACGGATTAATATCTTTCCTAAGATATTTGCGCGTAAGTGAATGCAATGAATTCAGCTGGAAATCCAACTCGGATCCCCGATTTCTCGTTCCGAGCCGATATCCAGTGCACCACAACATAGTGTAATATTGCCAAATTTATGTTGAAACTACCCAGTCCTCAATTTTACGACTTTCAAAAGCCTCTTCATAGCCATGTGAGTAATTAATTATTTTCCGTTCTACAAACCTATCCAATGGACAAAACGACATCACTTTCTCGCTACTCTGTTTCAATTTCAATGACGCATGATCCGATCAGATACATTTCTTAGCTGCGGTTAAGAATAAATTTAGGGTTAATTAGCAGTAGAGCCCGGCTTTGCTCGGGTGTAATGAAAACTTTAAAACTAATCCATGGTTCTGGAGCTCAGACTCTTTGGACGTTAGCACGAAAGACTAAAAGCAATAGTTGTTTCCAGTTAAAGCGAAACCGTAAACTGAAAGAAAAATGAATGGATGTAAGTCAAATTTTAATTTTCTGGTATCGATATCAAATAAGATTTTTTTCGTCGTATAATGAATTTTGAAGGTTAAATAAGTCCTCTGAGTAAATGATATCATGGCTGAGACTAAGAACTACAATTATACCTACTTAGAGTCAAACCCGAAGCAAAAACTAAAATAAAAGGGCTGAAAAAACTACAGACATACAGGCAGATAAACAGATACACACACAAACATCTTACCTTTTATATATATATATATATATATATATATATATATATATATATATATATATATCGATTTTCTGCACTATTGTAAGAACTGCAACTTTGAAACTTCTGAATATCGTTTCTTATGTCATTGTCTATGACTGTATCAAATTTGATTAAAATCGGACCACTCCTTCTATAACCCAATTTTTTCGATTATCGATTTTCTCTATTTATCGGGAGTACTAAGAACACTCGCAGACGCTTATAGTACAACTTTATAAATTTTCAAGAAAATCGGTTCAGCCGTTTCGGAGTCTATAGGTAACGTACACACACACACACATACACACACACATACACACATAGGCAAAGTTCCATTTATAAATAAGTTTAGATAAAAGGATGCTGACGAGTGACATGATCACTGTTGTTCAAAAAAGACACGGTATTAGAATAATATTTAGCGGTAAAAGGTAACAGAGTCTGCTAAACTTTAAGACTTATATGTGTTAACGTTTTTATGCGTGTGACGGCATATTTTCCCCTCATCAGTCTCTGCTGGGTTATATGCGTGTGTGTCCGTATGAGTGTGCGCGCACTTGTGTGCGTGTGCGTGGTTGTGTGTACTTTACATGTGCAACCCAAGCGAGAAAGCGAGAAAAATTGGGCAAATAATTAATAAAAAAAAAGCACGCAGACATACTCCTACAAAAGTACTTACACACTCATACGGACCCACATGCACTCACACATACACATACGCTCGCAAAAAAGTCACTGTGTGATTGGTTTAAACTTGTTGCAAAACATTTATCCAAAAAAATAATTTCCTAAAAATTGTTACGATATATATATATATATATATATATATAAATGTGTGTGTGTGTGTGTGTGTGAGAGAGAGAGAGAGAGAGAGAGAGAGAGAGAGAGAGAGTGAGTGTGTGTGTGTGTGTGCGCGCGTGAGTGTGTGTGTGTTCTTTTGTATATGATAACGCCTTTGATTTTGACTGTTATTTTAAATTAAAGTAATGTGTGAACAAATCTACTTGCTTTTGAATCTTAGATTGGCTTTAAAAGAAAAAAATAATTAATCTTTTTTTCTTAGAATACAAATTGCCGCCAATAATTAAAGGACGTGTGAAGAATCATTTTTTTCTCGGAATCATTAATTCCTTTCTTAAAAATACGTAGGGAAAATTATTCGTCATTTTTTCTTGGAAATTTTCAAGAATCTTTACTTCAGTAAAAAAGGCGCCAAGCATTGTAACACTTAACATCATAAGAAACGAAATAGCTAAACTATGTTTCTGGTTGAAACATGTCTTCCTTTCTCAATAACGTTCATAGACTTCGAAATGAAACATAGTTTAGAAAAGCCGATGTTCTTTTAAAATCTTAAAATAAGACCAGAAGTTTGAAAATTATATAGGAGACAGAAATATTTATTTTCGATTATTTAGACTTTATCCGGAAAGTTTTTTTTTAATCGCTTCACCCCAAGCAAGGCGGTAACGTCACCGATGCGCAGGGGGGCTATATAAGAGAAAAAGATTAGATAGGAGAGTAAAGAGAAAGGCGAACCAGTTACAGGGGGTGTCAGAGAAGGGAGCAAAAGAAAGATGGAAATAGAGGTGTGATGACAGTTGCAAAGGTAGAGAGAAAGAAAAAGATATACAGGGTGATGTAGAAAGAACTGGAGTCAAGTGGTTAGTGATGAGTATTGACATTGCATATAAATTCCTGGAGGTTGTAGCCGTCAGGAAACCAAGAATATGGAAGAGGCGGGAAGTGCGAGAAAAGAAGCAGGTTTAGTAGAATTTCTGGCTGCATTTGGTTGATCTAACACTGTGAATGGGTGGGACCCAGTTGCCAGTCTGGTTGCACGAGTAAATTCATGTAGCAGCAGTTCCAGTGACTTAAGTTCGTCGGAGCAGAAGCCATGAAAATATTTTTAGAACAAACAGAGAAAAGCCACATCCCGTCGGTGAGGAAGTGGCTGGAGTCGAGCCGCCAAGTCGGTACCTATCACATTACTGATTCTCCTTTGAACAATGGGGACGCCTGACCATATATGGCAGCAGTATTCCATGCACGGACGGATGATTGATTTGTATACGTGCAATATAGATTCAGGCGGAAAAAATATCCTGGCACGACACAGTGATCCAAAAATGTGAAAATGAAGTTAATAGAGTTGAACATATTTACAGGTCGAGTGAGAACTAACTCTTTATTTTATGTATGATATACTCACCCGTTTTGTAAAAATAATATTTAGGTATTTAATAGAAATACAGGTAAATTAATTCAAAACTGTACCTGCAATATATAAAGAGACAAAACGCCAGAATTTAAAAAGTGCAGTACTTAGATGGTTGACCATTTGGGAATACCAAGTGCTGTAAACGTAAGGACCAAGAATGGTTCGCCGGTCCTCCAGGTTGGGCGCAAGAGCAGAATATATTACATCAAAATAATTTTTCAAATTAGAAATAATTTTTCGTGTGACGTGTTTGGTTCTTTAGGAATTCATTATCCGTTGATGCGATTGTGCATGTGCGTAAAACGAGACGGAGGAGTCGACGATATTTTAAATTTAAATATATTTTAAATATTTATTTGGTTATATTGTCTAGCCGATTCTATTTAGTTTCTCTTTCTTAAAACCCTAATTAAATGCATTTAAATTTGCGACTGTAACGTGAGAAAATGGCGTAAAGTTTAATGAGGTGAATACTTAAGCAATGTGCAGTATGCAAACAAAACTGAAAATACTAACAAATACTTGAGATGAAAATCCGTTATCATAAACAGTAGGTTTTTTTAATTTATTACTTTGAAATTTGAAGTCGAGTTCGAATTCCAGCTGAATTCCTTGCATTCACTTACGCACAAATACCCTTGCGAAAGATATTAATCCGACTCTTCCCTCTAGTTATTGGTTAAATAACAGGACAGATTGGGATCTATAGCCTTGGCTGGCAACCAGTATACCGCAGAAAGCAATGGCAACCTACTGCTGGATAGTCTTCTGCCTAGTCATTCATGTCTCTTTCGAGATATGATCGCCCAAGCGTTTATCACGTATGGCATTTAACTGACTGACTGAATATAATAGTTGAAAACATGATTAAGGCTTCTACTGGGTATAAAGTGGGGGATCAGTTTTATGTTGTTATGAAGTAATAAATTGATCCCCCACTAATTACTACTTAATTTAACTGACTGACTTTGAAATAGTTTAGACCATCGTTTAAGGATAAAACAATTCACTAAAAATTGTCAAAAATTTGGTTTTTTAATTACCGTATTTGGTGGCATATACGATGGACTTTTTTTTCTTTTTTTTTTACTAGAAATATCTCTTAAAATTCCCTGCGTCTTATATGCCATATGCAGGTTTACAATTTGCAGTATTCGGTCGAAATTATCTACCTAACAACTCTTATCAGGTTTGACTTTGCACAAGTCTGTGATGGGTGAAGCAAGCTTAGGATAATATTAACCCAGATATTCATGTGAAATCTTTTTAAAAATTTGGTATTAGCAAGCAATGCTCTTAATGGAACGGAAGATTACGCATTATTTAACGACGATGATAGGGATATAGAAAATGAGTTTTGATAACGAAGACGACGAATTTTATGGACTTGAAGATGAATAAAATTTTCGTAGGAATTGTAATAATCGTTTAATTGCAATAATTGCTTTATTTTTATTTTGTTTTCTTATCTTTTGATATAATACATTTTTATAGGCTCATGTTCTTTTTGCCGATTATTTTTCGTTTAATTGTCATCATGGATTTTTTAACCAAAATTAACCTCATAAATATAGCCTAGGCTGTACCATATACTAATAATTTAACTAATTTTTCTAATTACAAATTTTTTCTCGATTTGCTCTGCTGAAATTGGGGTGTGTTTTATACACCCTTGCATCATAAATACTGCCAAATACGGTAATTATGAGAAAAAACATCTTAATTCATCGACTATTCTACAGATTCGGTATTAATACTCTCTAGAAACTCAGGACTTCCTACAGAAAATAGCAAGAGAAAGCGAAAAGAAAAGGCTGAGCATAAATTTCAAGAAAACTGAATGATGGTCGGAGAAAGTAAAAAAAAAAAAGCCTTCCAATATAGGATAAAAAAATGTGACACTGAGATCCGAAAACGTATTAGCACAGCCAAAAACGTATTTCCAAAAGAGTACTGAGAGACAGGAAAATCTCACTGGAAGCAAACAAAAAAAAAGAGCCCTATACTGCTATGTGATATCTGTCCTTCTGTATTGCAGCGAATGTAGGAACGTCCCTTTAAAGATGACAAGGAGGCTCGATGCAGCAGAAATGTGGTCTACAGAAGGATGCTAAGGATATCATGGACCGAGCAGGTGAGCAAAGACGAGGTGCTGGAGAACTCTTACTTAACATCAGGAAGAGACAGCTGTGGTTTCTGGGACGAGTAATGGTGAAAGAGGACTTGGAGAATCTAACACTCACAGGACAGAAAGAAGAACAATGAGACAAGGGAAAGCAGCGCGAGATACATTTGACAGACTTTGAGCAAATGGATGGTGGAGCGGAGTTTGGAAGAAATACCGAGAGGAACAATATTAGGAGCGACAAGGGACAGGGGCAAGTGTAGGTCCATGATCGCCTACGTCCTGAAGGGACACAGCACATGAACAAGAAGTTATACAACAGCTCCGGATAAAAGTTCTCTCCAGTTCCTACTTTGGCAAGAATTCCTTCCCAACTGCTTCCCTGGTTAATATTTACTCCCTAATGCCTACATCCTGAAAGGACAAGGCACATAGAAGAAGAAGGAGAAGAAGAAGAAGAAGAAGAAGAAGAAGAAGAAGAAGAAGAAGAAGAAGAGTTTTTTCTTTGCTTTAAATTCTCCCCCTAGATTTTAAATTCCTTCTCTAGGGAGACATGTAACTTTAGTTTAAGAATTACTAAGGTACGTAGATGATACAGTGCTGATACAGAAAGGAAACTGCAAGATCTCCTACAGAAGGAAGCTAGAGAGTGTGACAAGAAAGGACTACAAATAAACTGCAAAAAAAAAACAAACCGAATGCATGGTCATCAGCAAAAAAGGCAGTCCAATATGCCAAATACAGGTTGGGGATACTAAAATCAAGCAGGTACAAAAATTTAAATACCTGGGAAGTGTTATAACAGAAAACGGAAAGTGCGACACTGAGATCCAAAAGCGAATTTCCATGGCCAAGGAAGCATTCCAGAAGTTGAGTAAAGAATTAAGAAACAATATAATTTCGCTAGAAACAAACAAGAGAGTACTGAGTTGTTATGTGATGTCAATTCTTTAATATGGCAATGAATACTGGATAATCTCATCGAAGATGAAGGAAAAACTTGAAGCAACTGAAATGTGGTTCTACAGAAAGATGCTGCGAATATCATGGATCGAGTATGTGAGCAATAATGAGGTTTTGGGAAATGATGGAAACGAAAAGGAAATTAAAACTGAGCATCAAGAAGAGACAGCTGAAGTTCCTGGGACATGCAATGAGGAAAGAAGGCTTGGAGAACCTGATACTAACAGGCCAGATAGAGGGAAAAAGAGACAGGGAAAGCAGCGAATAGCATATTTGCAGGTATCTAATCAGGTAGATGATGAAACGAGGGTTACATGGTGTAACAGGAGAAGGCGTGCTAAAAGCCACCAGAGATAGGAATATGTGGAAAGCCATGATCGCCTACCTCCTGAAAGGGCAGGGCACATAAAAGAAGAAGATACAAGACAAACGTCAGACCTACAAAGAACGGAACGCGGCTATCGTAGATCGATGGTGAGCATGTTCGTCTTTTTGCAATTGATAGCGAAGTGAGCTTCATCTCCACGTGTTTCCCCTTACTTCAAAATGAGAATGCTGACCTACTCAGGCTGGAACAACAAAAAGCTACTACATCTATTGTTAACCTTCTAGAATTATTAACTTAGAAATTTTTAGATTAAGCGTGAAGAAAGTTTAGCATATATATATATATATATATATATATATATATTTTTAAATGTATTTATTTATTTTTTTTATTTGATTGATCAGTAAAAGTTCAGTCACGGAGTTGTAAATATCAGATGATGAAACAAAAGTAATTGAAAATAAATGATTTGAGTAAGCGTTGAATTGAAAGTTTGGGTGATAAAATTGAGATGTTGAAAAAATATTTTTTCTCGTTTAAAAAAAAAAGGTTGTAGATATCTAATCCATTGTGATAAAATGCCCCATACGACGCCTATAGCTCCGAAATAGATTCAGGTATTTCAAGACCGTGATACTCACATTCATTCCGTATCCAAACTCTTCCTTTATTCTTCTCAATATATATTAAGTCAAGATAGAAATTTCCGGTTGAAATACAGTATTAATTTGATTTTTTTTCTTTGGCTTACATACGAAGATAATTAAATTCCATTAAAAAAATAATTGTTACCAGAAAACAGTGGAAAAAAATAGAATTTATAAAAAAAAAAGGATATTTATTTTTTATTATGAGGAACATTGTCTTTTTTTGTTTACTGAAAGAATAAAACGTGATTTCGGTCGTATTAATCTATTTGTTTATTTGTTTGTTGAATGGGGCAATCCATTGTTTTATTTCACTGCGCGTCCTCCCGTGGAGTTAAATTAATATCAGAAAAAGATCAACATTCAATTCAGCTCCAAAATTGTGCACTGACAAAGTGAAATTAAGGCAGATTAAACAATTTATTTAACTGCCACATGAAGAGCTGATCAATATAAAACACACGAGACAAAACAATATACTTTAGTGAAGATATTTTTCAGCAGAATTATCACGAATCAAATATATATATATATATATACGTCAGTTAAATGTCATACGTAATACACGCTTGGGCAATCATGTCTTTTTCGAGACATGACTGACAGGGCAGATTATCCCGCAGTAGGTTGCCATTGCTTTCCGCGGTAGACTGGTTGCCAGCCAAGGATACAGAACCCAGTCTGTCCTGTTATTTAACCCATAACTGAAGGGAAAAGACGAATTAATACATTTTCCCAAAACCATTTGCGCGTAAGTGAATGCAAGGAATACAACTAAATTTCGAACTGCACCACAACGCAATTTCACACACACACACACACACACTGCACCACAACGCACATTCACACACACACACACACACACTGCACCACAACGCACATTCACACACACACACACACACACACACACACACACACACACTACACACAACTAAACACACACACACAAGAGGAAAACTGTACTTAGTCTTAGTCAACGCGTTTTGTCATCTGACAGACATTAGCAAGGGAAGTAAAATGATTTTATTTTGCAAAGAATCTATAAACAAAAACCACATTTTGATTCTTACTCGAAATTTTTAAAATTAAGTGTATTCAGGATATATATATATATATATATATATATATATATATAGTCATTCGCAGACAGATCTGTTTCACTGTATTACAGCTCATCAGTACGGCTTAGACTCCGATCGCTTCCTAACCCAGGATTGAAACCCGACCGAATTGGCGTCAGTCGCCGATTCTACCTATATATATATATACTAGCATCATAGTCCGGCGTTCCCTGTGCAATTCAGAACATTTTATTAGTAGTAGAAGATGCCACTTTTTATTTTACATTTTTGTTTTTTTTTTGTTTGAAAAAACACTTTTTTAAAAAAATGTTTCTTTTGTTTCAAAATTACGGGGAAATTTGACCAAATGAATTTTATAAACATCGGAATAAAAATTAAATATAAAGGTTTTTTTGTTTTTTTTTAATAAAAAATATCTTAGTTGCGTTTGGCACGTGTGGTTTGATTTCTGTGACGTAATTCAGCAACCATCTTAGATTTTAGATGTTTTACGGAGCAAATGTAAACAATCGGCTCCATTAGCCAAAAAGTACGAAAGGGAAAATTACTGAACTGAAACTCAAAAGGATGTGTCGGCTTGGCTTTCCTGCAGATATGTGTCCCTAGAAAATTTGAACGGCGTAGCTTAAAAAATATAGGCGTGCATAGGGAGCAGTCACACACAGACTCACAGATTGCATTATATATATATATATATATGTGTGTGTGTGTGTGTGTGTGTGTGTGTGTGTGTGTGTGTGTGTGTGTGCGGGTGTATACAAAGAGTTTGTCTTCTTAATAGACCAGATTCATGCCGACTTGGAAGATTTGTGAGAACACTGTTACACAAAGTCTCACTCGTCAGGGCTGTTTTGAAAACAGCCGTGACGAGTGAGACTTTGCAAACAAATCTGACGAGTGAGAACATCATAACAGTGTTCTCACGAAACTTCGTAGTCGGCATGAATCTACTCTATTAAAGAGACACACCCTTTTGTATCTATCAACACTCTCATCCCGATATCAAGCACTTTACGATAAAATACCTGCTTGCCAAAATACATTTTATCAGTAAAACCATTGAAAAACAACAAACTTAGCGCTAAACATTACTACATTTTGTGATACAGTGAATATCGGCTCGGAACGAGAAACCGGGGAGCCGCTTTCGAATTCCAGTTGAATCCATTGTATTCACTTACGCGCAAATACCCTTGGGAAAGGTATTAATCAATCTCTTCCTTCCAGTTATGGGTTAAATAGCAGGACAGATTGGGTTCTATAGCCTTGGGCGGCAACCAGTCTATCGCAGAAAGCAATCACAAGCTACTGCGGGATAATCTTCTGCCCAGTCAGTCATGTCTCTTTCGAGACATGATCGCCCAAGCGTGTATCACGTATGGCACTTAACTGACTGATATATATCGGTTTGTTCGGCTATTTTCAGAAAACAATTGAAAATAATCTCCAATATATTGATTAAACAAGGGATTGTTTTCTTATCTAAATTGGGTCCTGGGTATGACGGTAAACTACATCCGGCAGCAAAGCCTCTGATTGGGAAGCATGGAACCACCTCTTAGTTGCTGTTGTTCCCAGGTCCACTCTGACCCAGAGTGGTAGCACCTGTTAGGGTCCCAGCTATGGGCAAATAGTTAACCCCCAAACAAGGCTCGATTCACTATGAAAGTATAAAAATACTTTTATAGAAATATATACATATAAAAATACAAAACCGGAAAAAATCTTATTTTTAAAAAATAAAAACAATTTTATATCACAATCTGATTAAATCAACTTTCTCACCATAACCGAACATTAAAAAAAAATACTTTCAAAGCCTACCTTTTAGCTTTAAATAACCCATAGAGGTTGATATGCCGTTAAACAAAACTCAAACTTTTATCAAAATCATAATATCTTTAAATCTGAATGTAGGATATAGAAAACTCATGATTATAGATAACCATACTTCCTATTATGTGAAATATCCCTTTTCGGAAGTAGCCGATCAAGGCTCTCCACGACTTCTGCCTACTTCAGCATTAAACAATATTTAATTTTTTACCATCATCATAATCTCGGCTCTACTATCCTTTAAAAAACATACAATTATTCCTATTGGCTATTTAAAAGCATATTTTATCTTAATTATTTTAAAACTATCAGTCAGCCAGTTAAATGCCGTACGTGATCCACGATTAGGTGATCATGTCACTTCTAATCCATGACGTACAAGGTAGAAATATTTTCTCGCAGTAGGTTGGCAGTTCTTTCTTCGGTTGACAGAGGTATATAAGTCAATATGTGCTGCTATTCAACCCATAGCTGGAGAGAGAAAAGATGGATTTATAGATTTCCTGGGGATATTTTACGCATAAATAAATGCAACGAATTCGACTAGAATTCGAACTCGGCTCTTTGATTTCTCATTCCGAGCCGATTGCAACACGACACGACACACATCTGAAAATATATTAACCCCAAATAATCAGTGTTGTTTCCGCATATATATATATATATATTTCTGAGGTGACTAATTTTCAATAATCTTGGAATTATTTCGAACTTTTGTTCTCATCTTGGTTGATATAGGTGTTATAATAGTCGCAATGTTTCGACCAAGTACCCTCTGGTCATCATCAGGTGTGCATAGATTTGCTGATGTGGATTATCTCGTTGATAATATCCTGCGAAATATCCTGTGAAATCTATTATTGTTTTTTCATGTTGAAATTTGGTACAATCACTGCCAAGTCCAAGAATAGATAGATAGATAGATAGATAGATAGATTGATATGTAAATTTCGTTAAAAATGACAGATAAGGTGTTGTAGTTAGGTTTTTGCATAAATTCTCATATGATCTTATAATTTTTTCTTTCCAGTAGATGAGTTATATGGAAAATATATAAAATATGTCTAAAAGTTTTATTTATCCAATCGCTTTTGGCTATACTTTTAGTCATTTTCAAGGATGATTTTTTTTTAATTCTACTTTACTTTTAACTAAATATATAGATTGTTTTATATACGTATTTAGAGTTATAGTAGGAATGTCTTATTTTCTAAACATCATCAGCAAATTGAACCATACACACACACAAAAGTTGTTTGGAAAAGTTTTGATTAAAAAATCTATTTATTTAAAGTAAAATCTGCCATGCCCTCTTCAACTAATACAATCTGTTCTGTAAACAAAACAAAAATGTCAAGTGTGAAAGGAGACTTTAGTGGGGAGAAATAACAATAAAGAAAAACAGAGGTGACACTGTTTCAGGCATGAACTCAAGATTCAAGTCTGAATATTGCTCCCAAGCATGAAACAGACTGTCGCCCCTTAGTTTTGACCTCTGTGTCTAATTATATATATATATATATATATATATATATATATATATATATATATATATATTGGCAGCATTTTTTCATTAATGCAGGTTTCATTGAATAATATAGACAAGTTTTGTCTATTAATTTTTTGTAGGATCCGTTCATACCGTCTGATATACTTGATGGTGATGTCATTGAAAGAAAACAAAAAATCACAGTATTTGTTGAATTTTTTATCGGGTCTAAGCTTTCGGCTCACATAAGCCATTATCAAAGAGTAAATATTAACACACAGTAAACATAGAACATTTAAGCTATTAACAATAAAGATAATTGAATTGAAAATATAAGTCCATCCCTACCGTGGCGGATGGCCGAAGACAGTGACAAAATAGTGCTGTTGTGGTCCCTGGTCTGATTACAGACATTTGAGTACGTTATTGGAAATATCGAAATTGATTGTATTCAAATCAGGTTTAAATTGTTTAATGTAGAGTGCTTCGAGAATTTTTAGTTTCTGTTTATTATTTTCTTGTTTAAGTATGTACGTGTTATCAACAAGCGTTTTTCTCAGAAGTGTGCGTTGATAACCGTGTTGTTCTAAATGACGGAATATATTTGAATTTTTATTTAAGTGCAACGTCAGACGCCGTGAGAGCGAATTTGTGGTGTGGCCGATGTAGATATTATTGAGGTTGTTAGAGATACATTCTCTAAATGGACATATGAATTTATATACTATATTGGTTTTTTGCAAATCACTAACGGTGGGGGAAGAGTCGTTGCGGACAAATGAATTAGATGTAGTGGATTTAGTGTAATATATAATGAACTTAATTCTTTTGTTAGAGTCTGTCGGAGAAATATTAGTATTTATGAGTTTTTTTAGGATGTTTTCATCTAGTTGGTAGTTGGTGTGCATCTGGCTACGGTATAAGAGAGTGATATGTTTAGGATTGGTTGGGTTAGTATCATGTGTTGTTTTTTCCATGTTAAGCTTTTTAAGAAAATAATGTATTTGTTCATCAACTATGTAGTTGGGAAAATTATTATTGATGAGTGTCTGTTTTATGTTTTTTAGTTCACTGTAAAAGATCTGATTTGTAGATGAATTGACTTTTGCACGATATAATAGATTTTTTATGATGGCTATTTTGTAATAGTGGGGGCATTCACTAATATAATTGAGTGTGGAGGAATTTTTATTAGTGAGTTTTTGATACGGTGAGATAGTAAATTTATTGTTGTCAGTGTTAATTAATATATCAAGAAAAGGAATTTTGTTATCTTTGCTAAGTTCATAAGTAAATTTTAAAACTGAGTTATTTTGAAACTGTTTTTGAAGTTGTAAGATTTCATCAGTATTTTTAATTGATAGTAGGATATCATCAACATATCGTAGATATATTGATGGTTTTGTAAATTTTGCAAAGGTAGTATTTTCAAGGTTAGACATGTAGAAATTACTAAAAATCGGACCAAGCACTGAACCCATGGAGACTCCGTCACGTTGTATATATATAGTGTTGTTTGGATCAACAAAAGGCACTTCAGTAGTACAAGCTAGTAGAATTTTTCTTAGGATGTTGGGATTAATTTTGAGTGGGGGTAATGAAGGATTACTGTAAACATTTCTTATAATTATATCAATAGTTTCACTGACGGGTACATTAGTAAAAAGGTTTTCCACATCAAGTGAAGCTATGATTTCATTATTAGGTTTTTCACTCTTGAGGATTTGGATTGCCTCTAGGGTTGACTTTATGCTGTATTTACTCGGAAGGTAGGGTGTGATAAGCTGGTTAATATGTTTAGTTAACTGGTATACAGGAGTAGGAATTTGGGATATGATAGGGCGGAGAGGATAGTTAGATTTATGAGTTTTTATGGTTCCGTATATGTAACCAGGTTTATAGTCACCAATAATTTTAGGGAGTTTTAAGGAATTCTGATCAGCGTTGTTGGCACTAATGAGTTTATTAAGTTTAGATTTTAGTTGGTGTGTTGGGTTTTTGTTAATTTTTTTAAATTTTGTGTGGTCATGGAGTATGTGGTTGAGTTTTGTGTTGTAATCTGATTTGTTAAGTACAACAAAGATGTTAGCCTTGTCAGCTTTTTTTTTACAATTATGTGAAGGTGGTTGCGTGGTTCGTGCGCGGCACTTTTTAGTTGTTTCGATTGAATTTTTGAGGAGCTTCTGCTTTTATCATGGCGATCTTTGATTGCCTCAGCCTTAAGTAGATCTTTCAGTTCGGGTTTAACGGTTATAAGTTTTTCATCTTGTAATTTAGTGATGTTTTGATAGAGCGTTTCTATTTCAATTTTTTTAGTAAGCTGGTTATACTTACGGTATATATGGCAGTTAGGTCCAAGGTTGAGTAATTCTTCTTGGTGCTTAGTTAGTTCGTGGTTGGAAAGATTTATGAATTTATCGAATTTTTTGGGAAGAGTGATCGTGCCATTGTATAGTGAATTAAGTTTTTTGACAATTTTAGCACGGTGTTCAACTTCAGATTTTGCTGTGATTTTGGATAGTCTGAGTATTATTTCTTCTAGTTGGTTTGAGGTAGTTATATCTTTCAGTTTGCTGTAGAGGTCATGTTTGTTCTTGTATAATGTGTCAAGATTTTCTTTCGCTATTTCAATTTGCCTTTTCACAAGGCTCCATTTATATTTCAAGGTGGTGATGGTGTGTTGGGCTGCTGGATCATGTAATTTAAATTGTGTGTATTTTGGCAGCATTTTTTCATTAATGCAGGTTTCATTGAATAATATAGACAAGTTTTGTCTATTAATTTTGTGTAGAAAAATCCTAAGAAAAATTCTACTAGCTTGTACTACTGAAGTGCCTTTTGTTGATCCAAACAACACTATATATATACAACGTGACGGAGTCTCCATGGGTTCAGTGCTTGGTCCGATTTTTAGTAATTTCTACATGTCTAACCTTGAAAATACTACCTTTGCAAAATTTACAAAACCATCAATATATCTATGATATGTTGATGATATCCTACTATCAATTAAAAATACTGATGAAATCTTACAACTTCAAAAACAGTTTCAAAATAACTCAGTTTTAAAATTTACTTATGAACTTAGCAAATATATATGAATCTTGAGTTCATGCCTGAAACAGACTGTCGCCGCGTGATGTTAATCTCATTGTTCATATATATATTTACATACATGTTATCTGTTATTGTGCACTTGAATGAATAAATATAGCGTACCTGAAACTCTATTTCTGTTACATATATATATATATATATATATATATATATATATATATATATCGTCATCCGCAGACAGATCTGTTTCGTTGTATCACAGCTCATCAGTACGGTTAGACTCCGATTGCTTTTTAACCCAGGATTGAAACCCGATCGAATTGGCGTCAGTCGGCGATTCTACCTCTGAGCTATGGGCACTCGGTAGAAGAAGGCAGACTTTTTAGCGGGTATATTATCATTATACACGCCCAATAGCTGAGAGTGTTATAATTCATTGCTGAATGAAAGATATGTATTTGCTAGATAAGCTACTGTTTTTCAAAATCTATCATTATTCCAGAGTGCTCAACCAGAGTGTGAGAGCGTAAATAGTCATATATATATATATATATATATATATATATATATATATATATATATCAGCCTGCAGTTAGGGTATAGAAGAAGCCAAAGGAGTATCCTGTACATACAAACGAGTATCCTGTATCATGTAGGATAACTCTCTAAGAGTGCTCTAAACATATATGCATATAAATACATATAGTGCAAATATAAGAAAAATTAAGACAGACACGTTATTTCATGCTAAATCTGAAGTGTAGGCCTATTTCAGGCGAACCATCGTCAGCTTCCGTCTTTATTTAACAAAGGATTTTACACGAATCTCGTGTAAAATCCTTTGTTAAATAAAGACGGAAGCTGACCATAGTTTGCCTGATATAGGCCGATACATCCGATTCACAATGAAATAACGTGTCCGTCTTAATTTTATATATATATATATATATATTCAGGCATTTACACAAACCTATATTAAGGATACATATATCGCTGCATACATGTTTGTGTGTGTTATGATGTTAAATATATGTTATGTTTCTCTTTCTAGCAAATCCTGACAACTAGTAAACAGTAGCTAAGGAAGAGAAGCGTTTTAATGTAATATCCATATCTGAACATCTTTTAACCTGTCAAACACGAATTGAGCCCGTTTCACCTCCAAGTGGCTAAGGCCAGTGGGCTTGAGACAACAGGCATTTGCTACATGCGAAGTGATCGGGCGAAAGGCATTAAAATTTCAAGGATATTCTTCCGAGCCCTAAGATATATTTCCGGCTGCCATATCATTTGTTCGTCAGCGATTCAAATACGTCTGTCATGATCAAATGTCGAAGCACGCTTTTCATATCTTTGCGGTTCGAAGTAAATATATGCGACGAGCGAGCATGTAGAGATGGTCGTTAACACGCAACTTATTCTAATTCAACTCTTTTATTTCAAGGTTCAAGTCAGATGAGAGTAGAAAATGTTGAAGGTGTGTCTGTGTGTGTCCGTAGAGGAGTATTTGTGGGTTTTTACGTGTGTGTGTGTGTGTGTGTGTGTGTGTGTGTGTGTGTGTGTGTGTGTGTGTGTGTGTGCTTGCGTGTATGTTTGAATGTGACAAGGGGGTTATTTTCGATCGTCGTTTGCAGTGTTCTTTTTTATTTCATAGCTAAAATAAATATGTCGTTAACGTAGCAGCTGCAGATTACTAGTTTAGGACCTAGCCTAAACTTTAGGTAGTTTCAAGAGCCTATTATATATATACTAGCAGTATAGCCCGGCGTTGCTCGGGTGTAATGAAAGCTTTAAAATTAATCCATGGCCCTGGAGCTCAGACTCAGTCTAAAGAATATTCGTGTGAAGTATGGTGAGAATCGGATAAAAATTGTGGATTTGTATAGAGGTCATACAGGCAGATAAACAGACATACACACACAAACATCTTGCCTTTTATATATATATATATTATCGATTTTCTGCACTATTGTAAGAACTGCAACCTTGAAACTTCTGAATATCGTTTCTTGTGTCTTTGTCTATTAGTGTATCAAATTTGATTAAAATCGGACCACTCCTTCTATAACCCGACTTTTTCGATTATCGATTTTCGATACTTATCGATGGTACCTCGACAAAAAATCTAGCTAAGAACACTCACAGACGTTTATAGTACAACTGTGTAAATTTTCAAGAAAATCGGTTCAGCCATTTCGGAGTCTATAGGTAACGGATACACACACACACACACACACACACAGACAAAGTTCCATTTATAAATAAGTTTAGAAATATATCTTATAATTTTTTCTTTCCAGTAGATCAGTTATATAGAAAATATATAAAATATGTCTAAAAGTTTTATTTATCCAGTCACTTTCGGCTATACTTTTAGTCATTTTCAAGGATGTTCTTTTATTCGATTTTTAACTAAATATATAGATTGATTTATATACGTATTTAGAGTTATAGAAAGAATGTTTTATTTTCTAAACATCATCAGCAAATTGAACCATACACACACACACGCAAACCCACAAATATATATATATAAACTAAACGAACATAAATTGGTCTAGAAATCGAAGAACGTATTCAATACACTTGTTTGTATGACAGCGGAATCTCCCTGGTTTAGATGTAGAGAATCTGAATCTTTTTATGAAAAACATTCGCAGACGAAGAAGCATCATTGTCATGATCTGCGAATCCGCCACGACTAATACGTGACCGGGCTATTTCGGTTGATCCGCTCTTCGTATTAAATTAGAACTCAAACAAGTGGGCGCACGATAAGCCTTAAAATAGATGAATAGATAACGAAATATATAATATAAACTGATTTTAAATGCTACAGTTAAAGTAAAAGCCAATACTTAGCATGAATCGTTTTTGTCTCACCAATGCACACACACACACACACACACACACATATATATATTAATTCATTATTTTTAATGGATACTCGTATATGAGTAAATTCGCTGTTTTTAATTCTTTTCTTCTATGTGCCTTTGTCCCCTCAGGACGGAGGTGATCATGGCTTTTCACGTCTCCCTATCTCTGGAGGCTCTTAGGATGCTTTTTCCTTTTACACCACCCAACCCCCGTTCACCTGCTCAGGCCCCTATCTCTTTTTCCCCCTATCTGGCCTGTTAGTATCAGGTTCTCTAAGCCCTTCTTCTTCATTGCATGTCCCAAGAACTTTAGCTGTCTCTTCCATAGACTCAGTATTAATTTCCTTTTTGTTTCCATCCTTTCCGAAACCTCATCATTGCTCACATGCTCGATCCATGATATCAGCAGCATCCTTCTGTAGAACCACATTTCAGTTGCTTCAAGTTTTTCCTTCATCTTCGATGAGATTATCCCGCATTCACTGCCATATTGAAGAACAGACATCACATAGCAATCCAGTACACTTTTCTTTGTTTCTAGGGAAATTGTCCTGTCTTTTAATACTTTACTCAGCTCTTGAAATGCATCTTTGTGCTTTTGGATCTCAGGAATATAAATGTATAGTAACTACTGTGACCACAAAGTGAGAGATCAGTTTATATATTGTTAGCAATATTGAATTGATCCCCCACTTTATATCCAGTATGCTTCTGTAGGACCACATTTCAGTTGCTTCAAGTTTTTGCTTCATCTTTGATGATATTGTCCAACATTCACTGCCATATTGAAGAATTGACATCACATAACAATCCAGTACCCTCTTCTTTGTTTCTAGTGAAATTTTCCTGTCTCTTAATACTCTACTCAACTTCTGGAACGAGTCTTTCGCCATGCCAGTTCAACTTCGGATCTCTGTGTCGCACTTTCAGTCTTCTGTTAGAACACTTCCTAGGTATTTAAAACAGTATATATATATATATATATATATATATACCGACATGGATTTTTCTTAGAAATCTTGTTAGGAAACTGTGCATCATTCCACAGATTTCGAATATGCGACCCCAAGACACACAAGAGAAACGCGTCAGTAGATCAGACATGTCTTAACCGCTTGACTACGAATGATTTCACAGTTAAGCAAAGCCGAATTAAGCTTTATAAACACATAAATCATGATTCCTCGCAACGTACATCTCTACTATAGAAGCGTATCCTAATATAATCATTTAAGTGCCATACGTGAAACACGGTTGGGCGATCATGTCTCGAAAGAGACATGACTGACTGGGCAGAAGATTATCCCGCAGTAGGTTGCCATTGCTTTCTGCGGTAGACTGGTTACCAGCCAAGGCTATAGAACCCAATCTGTTCTGTTATTTAACCCATAACTGGAAGGAAGAGACGGATTAATGCCTTTCCTAAGGGTATTTGCGCGTAAGTGAATGCAATGAATTCAACTGGAATTCGAACTTGGCTCCCTGATTTCTCGCTCCGAGCCGATATCCACTGCACCACAACAAACCTTAAAATACAATTTTATGATTTTTTAGTAAAGTTATGAAATGGATAAATTAAAACCAGAGAATCTACTCAAATACGAATATGTATTAAAATTAATGTTCAAACAAAATAATTAAGGTATTTCGGTGATTTATTCGTCAACGACACTGGAACAAAGGAACGCGATTTATGCTTAGAGTGTAATCAGAAACGATAACAGAAATGCAGAAAAACGTGTATCTGTGTTTCAACGACTAAACAAAGTCATTCGACAAAGTACTCTACAAAGACATGATAGAGACGCTTGGCAACCTTGACATATTCAGGAAAGACCTTAGAGTAATCAAGAACCTGTACTGGCAGCAAACTGCCAGCACACGGACCATTAAGTAGATATACAAAGATAGAAAGTGGTGTCAGACAAGGATGTGCATTCTCACCAGATATATCTATTCAAGCGTTAGAGCGAGACCATTCTGAGAGCTCTAGAATTTCTGCCATTTCATTGGCGACCCAAATCCGAACTACAAGACATCCTAAGAAAGCGGAAAGAAATGACTACATATCAACTACAAGAAAACTGAATGCATGCTAGTCCGTAAAAACAGAAGCCCAAAATGTATAACCACAGTTTGGGGATACTAAAATAAATACATGGAAAGTGTGCTAACAGAGGACGGAAAGTGCGATACGGAGATCTGAAGGCGTATTAGCATGAACAAAGATGTATTCTAGTTGCTAAGTAGAGTATTTTTTTTTAATCATGTCACCCCAAGTAAGGAATTCCACTGCAGGGCGATAGACGAGTTAGGATGTACATAAGGGGGAGAGTTGGGGAGACTGGGAGGGTTAGTGTGTTAGGAGGTGTCTATTGACCTTACATTTAAACTCCTGGAGGTTATAGCCGTCGGGGAAGCAAGCATGCGGAAGGGAATTCTACAGGCGGGAAGTGCGAGAAAAGAAGCTGTTGGAGTAGAAATTGCAGTTAAATTTCATCGGTTTCACGTAAAAGGGACCTAGTTGCCAATCTAGTATCTCGTGCGAACTCACACCTAGGGGGCACCAGTGATTTGAGTATTAAAAGACAGCAAAATTTCGTTGGAAACAAGGAAGAGAGTGCTGGATTTTTATGTGCTATCTGTCCTTCAATATGGCAGCAAATGCTGGACACTCTCATCTAAGATGAAGAAATGACTTGAAGCAACCGATATATTGTCCTACAGAAGGATGCTAAAAATACCATAGACGAAACAACGCGAGGTTTTATCTTTTCTTTGTTTTTGTTTTTAGTTGCTTTTTTCTCATTTCATTTTTTACTTGTCTTCGCAACGAAAATCCTAAATTAAATGCCCAAGGTTGAAATAAAAAACAAACAAACATATTTTCTTACTAATTACGAAAAGTTCGGTCTCGTAGAGACTAGTAAAGAAACCTTTGCTAAATATGTTATACTTATTTTAAACTAGCAGTATAGCCCGGCGTTGCTCGGGTGTAATGAAAGCTTTAAAACTAATCCATGGTCCTGGAGCTCAGACTCTTTGGACGTTAGCACGAAAGACTAAAAAGCAAAAGTTGTTTCCAGTTAAAGCAAAATCTTAGACTGAAAGAAAAATGAATGGATGTAAGTCAAATTTTGATTTCCTGTTATCAATATCAAACAAGTTTTTTTCGTCGTAAACTGAATTTTGAAGGGTAAATATGTCCTCTGAGTAAATGGTATCATGGCTGAGACTAGGAACTACAATTATACCTACTTAGAGCCAAACCCAAAGCAAAAAATAAAATAAAAGGGCTGAAAAAAAATACAGACAGAAAAGGCTTTCAGTCAGTCAGTTAAGTGCCACATGTGATACACGCTTGGGCGATCATGTCTCGAAAGAGACATGATTGACTGGGCAGAAGATTATCCCGCAGTAGGTTGCCATTGCTTTCTACGGTAGACTGGTTGCCGACCAAGGCTATAGAACCCAATCTGTCCTGTTATTTAACCCATAGCTGGAGGGAAGAGACGGATTAATACCTTTCCCAAGGATATTTGCGCGTAAGTGAATGCAATGAATTCGGCTGGAATCCGAGCTCGGTTCCCCCGATTTCTCGTTCCGAGCCGATATCCAATGCACCACAACGCACATCCAGGGTGCTTTACATTATCCAAAATCAACTTGCTGTTAAATTAATTATTTAAAGAAGTAGCTAAAGTAAGCGGAAAGAAAGGAGTACGTCTAAACTACAAGAACACAGAATGTATGGTAATCAATAAAAAAGAGTCCTAAATTCCAGCTCCAAGTTGGTGATGCCAAAATCAAATTGGGGGCAGAAATTTAAATACTTGGGAAGTGTTCTAACAGAGGCCGAAATGTGCGGTACGGAGATCCGAAGGCGTACTGGATTGGCTAACGATGCATTCCAGAAGATGAATGAACTATTAAGTAATAGGAAAATTTCGCTGGAAACAAAGAAGATAGTACGGGATTGTCATGTAATGTCTGTCTTTCAGTACGGTTGTGAATGCTGGATAATCTCATCAAAGATGGAAGAAAGACTTGAAGCAACCAAAATGTGTTTTTACAGAAGGATGCTGAAAATACCATGGACAGAGCACGCGTGCAAAGATGAGGTTTTAGAGAAGATGAATACAAAAAAAAATTGATACTTAACATAATGAAAAGACAGCTGAATGTACAAATACCCTTGGGAAAGGTATTAACCCATCTCTTTCCTCCAGTTATGGGTTAAATAATAGGACAGATTGGGTTCTATAGTCTTGGCTAACAACCAATCTACCGCAGAAAGCAATGGCAACCTACTGAGGGATAAACTTCTGCCGAGTCAGTCAAGTCTCTTTCGGGACATGATCGCCCAAAGCGTGTATCACGTATGGCACTTAACTGACTAAATGAGGAAGATGGGATTAGAGAACTTAATGTTCATTGGACGGATAGAAGGAAAGAGAGACAATGGAAAGCAACGCATGACATACCTGATGAACTTGAACAGATTGTTGGTGAAACGAGGTTTGAATGGAATATCAGAAGAAGATGTATTAGAAGTGACAAAGGATAAGAAGGTGTAGAAAGAAGGACACGGCACGTAAAATAAAAGAACCTTCCGTAATAATACGTAAAATTGTCTGTTTAGTTTGTTTTCATTGGAAATGTTTTCGTGTTTTGACTGTTTATGATGTATGCCCGGCTGGAATTGAAGTGATCGTCTTACTAATTTTTTTCAAAAAACTCAACTATCCATTTCCACTGTTAAATAAGGTGAGGTTGACAGTGGGAGATATATAAGTAATTGAGTTATGAGAAGAAGCACGGTGTTGCACTGGGTTGGGAAATTGATATACTGTATTCATTATCGCTAGTTTAGATTTTATGTGGATATTCTAATTAGTAACAAGTTTAGCGGTGGCTCCATTTTCTGGAATATGTTAACAGTTTTAAATAAAAACATTGTTCTTATTAAATGGAAAAAAGAACAAAAGAACTCAGGAATTCTATTTAAAGAGTAAACACCCACTTGCAAAAATTAAATGCATGAAACGACGCTGTAAATGTGTAAATGAAAGAAAAAATGTTCATAAAAGCAGCTCTTAAAATGAGTCATGCGTGAATTAACACAGGAAAAAAAGTACTTCCAGCCATATAAAATAGCAGAGCATTTTTTTAAAAATTGTTTCGCCCCAAGCAAAGCGGTACCGCCACTGATGCGCAGGGGGCTACATAATAAGGTAAATGTTTAGGCAGGAGGAATATGAAGAGAAAAACGAACCAGTTACGTGGGTGTCAGAGAAAGGGCAAGAGAAGGATAGGAATACATGTGTGAAGAGAGTTGCGAAGATAGAGAGAAAGGAAAAGAGCAAGATATACGGGGTGATGTAGAAAGGACTGGAGTCAACTGGGCAAGATACGTATTGACTTTGCCTTTAAATTCCTGAAGGTTGTAGCCGTCAGGAGAGCAGAAAGGAGTTCCACAGGTGGGAAGTGCGAGAAAAGGAGCTGAGGAGTAGAATTGTTGGCTGCATTTTGTTGATCTAACTGTAAATGGATGGGACCTTGTTGCCAGTCTGGTTGCACAAGCAGATTCTTGTAGTGGGGGCACTAGTGACTTAAGTTCGTTGAAGCATAAGCCATAATAATATTTATAGAAGAGACAAAGAGAAGCCACATCCCGGCGATGAGAAAGTGGTTGGAGTTGAGCTGCCAGGTCGGGACAAATCACAATACAGACTCTCTTTTGGAGCCTGTCGAGAACACTGAGATGAACAGCAGGGGCTGGTGCACAATGTCTGACCGTAGTGTTAGTTTCATGTTTTCATGCACTCGTCACCCGGTGGTCAGCTGTTGCACGAAAATGGAAACCTTTATTCAGTCAGGCAAGCTTGTGATCGGTGTTAGCATATCATATACACACCAACCAAACTCACCTGGAAGGAGAAACTAGGCAAGATCAAATAAATCCGTGAACACACAATTGTACTTCTTTCCCCGCAAAAAAATAAAAAAAATAAACATATATATATATATATATATATATATATATATATATATATATATATATATTTGTAAACGAGTTATTTCGCTACCAAGGTTTCTACCATGAGTGGTGTCTTCGGGCGATTTTTAATAACTGATTTTACCGGTTTTTTTTTCTTCTTAAAATATAACGGTGTTTTATTTGAACGTCCGCGTGGCAGGGAATTTATGAATGCGTAATTTTTAAATTAAAATGGATTATGGCGTTTTCATCCATTGTTGTATGAACCTAAGATGTATTTCATAGTTTGGATGCATTTAGTCAGAATTTCTGTTCTTTCATTTAACAGTTCCTTTTTATTTAAGAATATCGTAATTTCTAATTTTTCTTCTTGGCACAGTCTACATATTTTTCCACCGTTGTAAGGATTGGCTGTTTTTAAAATGTTCCACGTTATGTCTGGTTCTTTTCTTTTGTAATAACAAAATTACAAAAGATATATATATATATATATATATATATATATATATATTACTAAAATACTTTCATCCAAACGGAAATGTAGGAAGGTAAATCCCAAAAACCTGATTCTAATTAATATTAAATTTTAATATTAAAAAAAGGATGCAGGAGGAGAGCACAATGTAATTAAAATTACAGAGCTAATATAAAATAAAATAAAGTTTCAAAATGAGATCCCTAAGAGAGATTTCACATCTCATCAGCAACGGTACATATTTCAAAATGGAAATAAAAATAAAAATAAAAATAAAAAAAGAGAAATAAAAAAACTAATTAAAAAAAAAATAAATAAATAAAAAATGACGGTTAAAATTTGAGAAATTTACACAACAAAAAATTTCGGAAGCAAATCAGGTCTATTTTTAGATTTTTAGATTTTAACTTTTACATAGAGTTGTAAGTGAAGGAATGAAAAATGTGGCTTCGTTCAAAAACTAAAAATAAAAGAGACCGTAGGAAAAGGAAGATAATTTGGTTCAACCCTCCTTATTTTAAATTAACTAATATCAATATTGGTAAATATTTTCTCAAATTAGTAGACAAACATTTTGATAACAATAATCCTTTACGGAAAACTTATAATAGGTTAGTCAGTTAAGTGCCATACGTGACGGATTAATACCTTTCCCAAGGGTATTAGCGCGTAAGCGAATACAGTGAATTCAACTGGAATTCGAACTCGGCTCCCCAATTTCTCGTTCCGAGCCGATATCCAATGCACCACAACGCACATACTCCTTAACCTTTACGAATGATAAAAATATAAATTTCAATATTTAAACAATTTTAGGTGAGGGACCAGTTTCTCATACAACCTTACAGTGGATTGAAAATGGAGGATCGATTTACTTTTACGTTGTATGAGAAACTGACCCCACCTCACAAATTTGTTTAAATATTGTAATTTTTGCATTTTTTTTTTTTTGGATAATCGGAGAGTAACAACAGACAGGAATGCGCTGAAAAAAGTAAAGAAAATGAAAAACAACAGAAATAAACATGGTAGTAGTCTCCTTTTGTCCGCCTAAAAATTTGCTCCAACTTCTAGTTTTAAGAATGGCCTTAGTTGATTTACTTTGCTAACACAGTGCGTTCGATCCCAGTGGCAGATAGTAGAGATTCATACTCAATGAAAATAGTGCTAGCAATAATTAGGCCGTACTAAAATAAACAAATGGCAATTCACAGCGCTTCGACAGTCTGTCAGTTAAGTGCCATACGCGATACACGCTTGGGCGTTCATGTCTCGAAAGAGACATGACTGACTGGGCAGATGATTCTCCCGCAATAGGTTGCCATTGCTTTCTGCGGTAGATTGGTTGCCGACCAAGGCTATAGAACCCAATCTGTCCTGCTATTTAACCCATAACTGATATCTACTTCGCCACACTCTAAAAATCAGCTCTTCTTGTACATTAAATATAGACAACATCATAAATTTTATTTTATTTCATATATATATATATATATATATATATATATATATATATATATATATTGTTATTTTTGTTATTACAATGGTTTATAAAAGCATAATATCACTACACAAAAATTTTTAATTTTCAAAACAAAACTGTTTCTCTTTAGGTGATATGTTAAAATAAATGGTGAAAACGATTTGTTTTTGAAAATATAAGATGAATTTCAGGTTATTTAGAAAATTAGGGAGGAGTAGTTGGGGGAAATGCAATGGGTGTGTCCAAACACCATTTAGAATTTTGTAACCATAGAGATTGAAACATTTGGGTTAGGAAAGGGCGCATTATGGCATAGATCTAGATATGTCACTTTTTAATTTTGTCTGGGTAAGATACAGAGAGACACCTTAGAGTTATTAAAGGGCAGACAGTAAGTTTAATCACGAGGTTTGATTTTAGTTTCTTTTGTTTTTTTTTTTGTGAACAATAGTTGTTTTTTACTACTATCTATGAGTATAAGTCAGAATTTGGATTAAATAATTGCATTATACTTAATTATATTGTATTAAGAACAGCAATTTAGTATTGATTGGGTCATTTTATTTTATGAAAATAATGTTCTTTTTTATGTTAGAGTATAAGTTATAAATGAAAGAGTAATTAATTACATTTTAAATAAAATTATCTTGTCTGAGTAAGTTGCCTAGTGGGACCAAATAATGCTTAATGCTTGAACAATGCTTTATCTACGTCTACGTGATCATTTAATTTTCTGTAATATATAATTCGGTCGGGTTTCAATCCTGGGTTAAAAAGCAATCGGAGTCTAACCGTACTGATGATCTGTGATACAGCGAAACAGATCTGTCTGCGGATGACAATATATATATATATATATATATATATATATATATGTGTGTGTGTGTGTGTGTGTGTGTGTGTGTGTGTGTGTGTGTGTGTGTATCAGAGTAACTAATTGCAAACATTGTATCTGCTTATATTTAACATAATCCCTTCATACACACAGATAAGCTTTCGCGTATTAAAATTGAAAAATGTCAGAAATTAGCTGTAACGTTGACATATATCATTATCATTTATCTATTAATGTTCCCCAGTACTTTCACTCTCCTTCCGAGATCATCTTCAGGGGTGTGAGTTGGAGTAACAAAAAATTATAATACGCGATAGATTATCCGTGAGTATAAACGGATTTTATTAAAAATTTTAAAAAAAGCAGACACAGTGTTTGCAATTTATTTAATTTGACATGTCATCCGCAGACAGATCTGTTTCGCTGTATTACAGCTCATCAGTACGGCTTAGACTCCGTTCGCTTCCTAAGCCAGGTTTCATTGAATAATGTAGACAAGTTTTGTCTATTAATTTTGTGTAGGATCCGTTCATACCGTCTGATATACTTGATGGTGATGTCGTTGAAAGACAACAAAAAATCACAGTATTTGTTGAATTTTTTATAGGGTCTAAGCTTTCGGCTCACATAAGCCATTATCAAAGAGTAAATATTAACACACAGTAAACATAGAACATTTAAGCTATTAACAATAAAGATAATTGAATTGAAAATATAAGTCCATCCCTACCGTGGCGGATGGCCGAAGACAGTGACAAAATAGTGGCGTTGTGGTCCCTGGTCTGATTACAGACATTTGAGTACGTTATTGGAAATATCGAAATTGATTGTATTCAAACCAGGTTTAAATTGTTTAATGTAGAGTGCTTCGAGGATTTTTAGTTTAGTTTATGTGAGCCGAAAGCTTAGACCCGATAAAAAATTCAACAAATACTGTGATTTTTTGTTGTCTTTCAACGACATCACCATCAAGTATATCAGACGGTATGAACGGATCCTACACAAAATTAATAGACAAAACTTGTCTACATTATTCAATGAAACCTGCATTAATATATATATATATATATATATATATATATATATATATATATATATATAGGATGTCCTAGAAGTCGCGCACCATATACTAAGCTTTATTTTTACTCTGTTTCAGATTTGATCTGATATTGGTGAGAAACGAACAGTACAAGAAAGAGTTAAATTGGTTTTTATGTTTGGAAGAGATTGGGCAACATACCTCTCAGTAGCTCAAGAGTTCAACCGCAATCATCCTGAGCGAGAAAAAAACCACTGAGAAATACCACTGTCTGTCGTTTGATCAAACGCTTATAAGAAACTGACCGTGAGATCTGTTATGATGATAATCAATAAAATTGATATTCATATGTATTTTTATAAAGATCTGGATGATGAGCGACTTCTAAAACACACACTATATATATATATATATATATATATATATATATATATATACTATAGTCATCCGCAGACAGATCTGTTTCGCTGTATCACATTTCATCAGTACGGTTAGACTCCGACAGATTGGGTTCTATAGCCTTGGTCGGCAACCAGTCTACCGCAGAAAGCAATGGCAACCTACTGCGGGATAATCTTCTGCCGAGTCAGTCATGTCTCTTTCGAGACATGATCGCCCAAGCGTGTATCACGTATGGCACTTAACTGACTGACACCACAAGAGTCCCTGTTTAAATCAGTTGATGCGATACCTAGGCGGCTCCAGCTAATAGCGGCATCTAGTGGCCATATCGAATTTTAAATAAATCCTCATGCTAAACGCTTTTCTTTCATAAGTATTTCTTATAAAATTTATAGTTAATAAATAAAGTATAAGTATTTTAAGATGGGAAGTGACTGTTCAGTCTCACCGTATTTATCACTTTAAATGTCTTTCGAGTAGGCGCTTTGTTTATTTATTAAACAGCAAGTTTTTTTTTCTTCCGGCCTGAATGTTATAGAAATCTTATTAAAGAAAGCTTTGTGCTCCCTGGTGACTCATAGCCAAGTTGTTTCATGCGGGACCGGCTTAAAGCTAGTGCCGTCTTCTCTGAGTGACACAGGTTCACTTCCTGCTATAGTTTGTCAGCAATTATTAATCTAAATAAGTTTGATAAAAAAGAACCAACAAGTTCTCTCAGATTAATTTTACTGTATTTTTACAATTTTTGAATAAGGTGTTAAGAATTGTGATCTAAATTGTGGATAAAATGCCTGAAGTTCATATTATGTTTTATTTAACTATTTCTCTATTCCTCGCTCTCTCTCTCTTTCTCTCTCTCTCTCTCTCTCTCTCTCTCTATCTATCTATCTATCTATCTATCTCAATCTGTTCATATTTATCTATCGAAAATGCATATCTATCTATCTATCTATCTATCTATCTATCTATCTATCTATCTATCTATCGAAAACACATGCATAGATAGATAGATAGATAGATAGATAGATAGATATGAACAGAGTGAGATAGATAGATAGATAGATAGATAGATAGATAGATAGATAGATAGATAGACAGGCAGACAGACAGACAGACAGACAGACATGAATAGGATTTAGATAGATAGATAGATAGATAGATAGATAGATAGATAGATAGATAGATAAACTTGATTTAGAGGAACGGACTGCCTTTTTGTTTAAATTTTTCTTTATATTTTTCCAATTTTCGAATAAGTTGTTGAAATAGGATGTGCGTTGTGGTGCATTGGATATCGGCTCGGAACGAGAAATCAATGAGCCGAGTTCGAATTCCAGTTAAATTCATTGCATTCACTTACGCGCATATACCCTTGGGAAAGATATTAATCCGTCTATTCCTTCCCGTTATGGGATAAATAACAGGACAGATTGGGTTCTATAGCTTTGGCTGGCAATCAGTCTACCGCAGAAAGCAATGGCAACCTACTGCGGGATAATCTTCTGTCTAGTCAGTCATGTCTCTTTCGAGACATGATCGCCCAAAGCGTGTATCACGTATGGCACTTAACTGACTGACTGTTGAAAGAAATGGCTGTCTAGAAATTTTGGACAAACTGTGTGTAGTTCATATTGCGTTGGTCAAATCAAATATATAAATGAACTAATTAGGGAGAAATATGACCCGGATGAGTCAGAAGCTGAAGCAACGCAAGAGATTAAGGCAATTTCTTTTCTTTTTTTTCTTTTTTTATTAATGATGAAACGAAATATGTCGTATTTATGGAGTGAAGGAAGAAGCGACCGAAGAAATAAGCGAAAGAATTAAAGAAATCCCTTCAGTTATAGACCCCATCGATAAGCTGTATTTCTTACTGGATAATCCCCCATGTCGGCGCTTACACACGCAAAGCAAACAGTTATCAAATATGGAATGGCGAAATCGCTGAGAATCTCTTGTGGGAATCCAGTTCAAGATCCATTCATATCTCTCCAATAAACAACATCTGCTCGATGAAGCATCTCTTCCCATCCCTTCGCCAACACCTCCAGAACGCTTGTTTCTTTCAAAGCCAAATATTACCAGACCCTCATATTCCTTTCCCCTTCAAAGAATATCAGACAAGGATGGTTTGTACTTGGGGAGTGTAGAACGAGCGAAAACAAAGGTGAAGCTCGTTAACCCATGTCAAAATCTGATACCCGATATGCTAGGCAAATGGTCAGGATAACAGTGTGAAGATAAGCAGAATTATGACCCTGACACGTCTCCACAACCGCCAACCATGTTCCGTTCTCGCCCATTCGCGAATGCGTACAGTGAATATCCAGCCCGGCGTCGCAAATTCTTAATCCGCCAATGTGATGAAGACGGAGGCTTTAAATTCAGTAATGAAATTATGCATGGTCAAGTCTGGCGCAAGGAGATGTTTCTCAAGCTCTTATTAAAAATTTATCTTGCTTTGATTGCTCTGCAATTGCAGCGAAAATATGTTCATTGACATATTTACACTACCGGCCATAATTATTAGGCCACCGAGTTTTTTTTAAACGATGTATTTCATAATATTTTAAATATTTATTGCCAAGTGGATAATTCTAAATGAAAATAGAATGGTATTTTTGTTATTATTACCTTGCAAAATTTTACAAGGCAGCCAGGAAGCCTTTGTTTCAGCCAGCCAATAAGAAGAGACTAGTATGGAGAAGAGAGCACAAAAACTGAACACCAGAACAGTGCATTTGATGCACATGTTATTGTGCAGTATTAACAAAAGAATCATTCTTTTTTCATTCAGAATTATCCACTTGGCAATAAATACTAAAAAATAGTATGAAATACTTCATTTTTTTAAAAATACACTGGGATGGCCTTATAATTATGGCCGGTAGTGTACATCTTTGTAGAAATTAACACAGGGGCAGATATGCGGACACACGGTGAGGACCGAAGTCGTAAAGCTAAAAATAGTACCTGCAACTGGTTTACATTATTTCCACTGTTCGGACTGTTGTTTATTGCCATGTTTACGACGTTTCGACAGTTGTACGTTCCAGCCTTCTTCATCTGCAAGGAATTTTGAAACGAACTTTTTATTTTGATTACGGGGTTATATCATTCTCATTCCATGTGTGATGCCACTTCTGGATGCAATGTATCATCCTTTAACTCAACACTGTAAGGTATTTGTTCACCACTGCTATAGCCCGGTATTGAACTCTTTGGGTCATTTCTCCGAAATCAACCAACGCCATGTGTCCTTGGGTATGCGTCTGGCTTAGTTATCAAAATTTTTATAACATGAAAACAAGGAACATCACTATGGGGTACCTCATGAGGATCAAATTTACTGCCATAATTGCTTTCCGTCAATATATTTTTAAATGGGTTGTCCATTCAACGAGTAGGCGTTAATGGCTTTTTACAGATTTTTTTTTCTTTGATATCTGGGCAGGGGCCATGTTAATCTTCTTTGTATCGTTCCAATTTCAGTATCTTTGTGTGTGTGTGTGTGTGTGTGTGTGTGTGTGTGTGTGTGTGTCCGTAACCTATAGAGTCCGAAACGGCTGAACCGATTTTCTTGAAAATTTACACAGTTGTACTATAAGCGTCTGCGAGTGTTCTTAGCTAGGTTTTGTGTTGAGGTACCCCCGATAAATATTGAAAATCGATAATCGAAAAAATCGGGTTATAGAAGGAGTGGTCCGATTTTAATCAAATTTGATACGCTCATAGACAAAGACATTAGAAACGATATTCAGAAGTTTCAAGGTTGCAGTTCTTACAATAGTGCAGAAAATCGATAATATATATATATATATATATGTATATATATATCAGGCAAGATGTTTGTGTGTGTGTCTGTTTAATTGCCTATATGTCTGTATTTTTTCAGCCCTTTTATTTTAGTTTTTACTTCGGGTTTGGCTCTAAGTATGTATAATTGTAGTTCTTAGTCTCAGCCATGCTACCATTTACTCAGAGGACTTATTTAGCCTTCAGAATTCAGTTTACAGCAAAAAAAACTTATTTGATATCGATACCAGGAAATCAAAATTTGACTTATATCCATTCATTTTTCTTTCAGTTTATGGTTTCGCTTTAACTGGAAACAACTATTGCTTTTTTGTCTTTCGTGCCAACGTCCAAAGAGTCTGAGCTCCAGGACCATGGATTAGTTTTAAAGCTTTCCTTACACCCGAGCAACGTTGGCTATACTGCTAGCATACACTAAGCAGGGTGTGCGTTGTGGTGCAGTGGATGCCGGCTGGGAACGATGAATCGGGGAGCCGAGTTCGAATTCCAGTTGGATTCCTTGCATTCACTTACGCGCAAATATCATTGGAAAATATATTAATCCGTCTTTTCCCTCCAGTGATGGGTTAAATAGCAGGAGAGATTAGGTCCTATAACTTTTGCTGACAACCAATCTACCACAGAAAGTAATGGCAACCTACTGCGGGATAATCTTCTGCCCAGTCAGTCATGTCTCTTTCGAGACATGATCGCCCAAGCGTGTATCGCGTATGGCACTTAACTGACGGACTGCCGAAGCGCTGTGAATTGCCATTTGTTTATTTTAGTACGGCCTAATTATTGCTAGCCCTATTTTCATTGAGTATGAATCTCTACTATCTGCCACTGGGATCGAACGCACTGTGTTAGCAAAGTAAATCAACTAAGGCCATTCTTAAAACTAGAAGTTGGAGCAAATTTTTAGGCGGATATGAAGGAGACTACTACCATGTTTATTTCCGTTGTTTTTCATTTTGTTTACTTTTTTCAGCGCATTCCTGTCTATTGTTACTCTCCGATTATCCAAAAAAAAAAAATGCAAAAATTACAATATTTAAACAAATTTGTGAGGTGGGTGTCAGTTTCTCATACAACGTAAAAGTAAATCGATCCTCCATTTTCAATCCACTGTAAGGTTGTATGAGAAACTGGTCCCTCACCTAAAATTGTTTAAATATTGAAATTTATATTTTTATCATTCGTAAAGGTTAAGGAGTATGTGCGTTGTGGTGCATTGGATATCGGCTCGCAACGAGAAATTGGGGAGCCGAGTTCGAATTCTAGTTGAATTCACTGCATTCACTTACGCGCAAATACCCTTGGGAAAGGTATTAATCCTTCTCTTCCTCCCACTTATGGGTTAAATAACAGGACAGATTGGGTTCTATAGCAGAAAGCAATGTCAACCTACTGCGGGACATGATCGCCCAAGCGTGTTTCACGTATGGTACTTAACTGACTGAATGTTTAAGGTGTAAAAGATAATATTGTACTGAAAAAAGTCCCAAAAATTTGATAATGAACAAATTTGCATGTGGCAGTAATGTCGTACCGGCGACTGGTTTGAATTTACCATAACGTTGTATGATAAACTGATCCCCCCACCAGAAAATATTGAAATTTTTCGTTCTTTTTTTTTTTTTTTTTTTTTTTTTTGGTCAATCGTAAAGCGCCGAAGAAAGCTAAAAAAAAAAATAAAATAAAAATGAAAAGCAACGAAATTAAACGTAGTGGTAGTTTGCTTCAGGTCCTCCATTTTTTATTATTATTGGCCTTCAAGATTTATTGAAGTGCGTTGTGGTGTAATAGGTATAAGAATTCGAAATGGGCGAGCCGATTTCGAATTCCAGTCGAATTCGTTTCAACCACTTACGCACAGGTAACCTTGAGAAAGGTATTAATTCATCTTCTCCCTCCGGCTATGGGTTGAATACCAGGGCAAATTAGGTTGTATCGCCTTATTTGGAAATTAATGGCAAACTACTGCGGGAGCCATGTCATGTCTTGAAAAAGAAATGGTCTAGTCGGTCATGTTTGTAAGGAGAAAATCTCGCGAAATCGTGTATCACGTGCGGAAATTAATTGGCTGACATCTATCGAAACTGCTCCTGTTGCTACCGCCATGTTTGACTTTTTGCCAACATAGAAACTGAACGGTTCTAAAAACAAATATCAAGATATCCCTAGACATGGACGATGCATTAGGATCAATTTACTATCTTAAATTAAATGACGGCATAGTTCGATATTTCATGAACGTTATCTAGATCAATAGATAACTGGAGACAGCAATGGCGGAAATGTGATAACAACAACAAAAATGAGGACATCAGACTAAATGCAAAATTCTGCATGATAATAAGTCTGCGTCTGGAACGGTAAATTCTACTCCATCATCTTCTTTGCTCGCAGCATAAACTTTGCCGACGTATCATAAGAATATCAAAAAATATTTAATTTAAATTAATGAATAAATTAAATAAAACATTTAGATATGAATATAGTATTAATATATATATTCTTCTATATCTAAATCATGAGGCATTTCTAAGAAAAATCCAGCTTATTAAGAATTTCAAATTTGAAATTAGAATTCGTTCATTCTGAAAAATATAAATTTCAGATGTCGCAAAAGTTCAAGCATCTGGCTCGATAAGCGTTTCGGCGGCAAGCACTTACTGAACACACACACACACACACACACACACACACACTTTTGTATTATTCCAACGGTTATTTTAGTGAGCGTGGTTTGTTAATTTGTTTATTATTTACTTAGTTTGTTTACACATTTATTTGCTTGGATTAATTTATTTTACTTAATTTTGTTTATTTATTTATTTATTTTCATTTATACTAAATGGTTTTCAATTTTTGATTTTTAAGTGGCGTAGTAAAAAAACAGTTTGCTGTGAGAAATTAACTGAATCTGTGGTGCCGTGTCAGGACTACTGATATTGCAGATTCTTATTTAGATTTTATCAAGAATCTCTAAATATAAAGCAGGGGCATCGGACCATGTGTGGCAGCATTATTCTAAGCATGGGCGAATGGTAGACTTATAGCTATGTCGGATAAATTCAAGTGGAAAAAATTATCATGTACGACACAGTGAAGCAACTTTCATAGCTGCTAACCTAGTAATGGATTCAATATAGACTTTGCATTTTCTGGAGGTTAGCATCAGCCATGCTGATGGAAGGTAGAGAGGGACCTCTGTATGTAGTGGGGGTAAACATGTGAAGAAATTGTCAGTTGTAATTAAACATCGAGAAAAATAACGAAGGAATTGTCAATCAGTCTTTCAATCTCTTTACTCTCCAGGGCCTACGTACGTGTTGGTGGGGTTGGCAAACAGTGAGTGAAAATATAGGTACATGCGAACAACCATGAAGTTCTGGAGACAATAGCAACAAAAAAGACACTTAACATTCGGAAGAAACAGATGAAATATATAGAGCAAATAATGAGGAAGGAAGGCTTGGAAACTTTTATACTCACAGGACAGATTAAAGATAAGAAAGACATAGGAAGGCAATGTACAACTTACTTAGCCAAGCACAGTTTGGAAAAAATGGCTAAAAGACAAAATTATTATTATTATTTTTTTAATCATTTCACCCCGAGCAAGGCGGAAATGCCACTGATGTGCAGGGGGTTACATAAATGTAAAAAGATTAATTAGAAAAGAGTGAGGAGTAAAAGCTAGTTAGAAAGGAACAATAGAAAGCTGAGAAAGAAGGTGCGATGACAGATGCATAGGAGGAGAGAAAGGGAAGGTTATATAGGGGAGGGGAGAGAGCTAGAGGCCAGTGGTTAGTAGATGAGTATTAACTTTGCATTTAAATTTTTAAAAGCTACAAAGAACAGTAACTTATGGTGAGCCATGATTGCCAATATCCTGAAAGGACACGACGCAAAGAATTTGAACAATCTACCCCAGTGGAAGAAATAAAGAGTTCAGTTCAAAATTGTTGTGGATTCTGGTTGAGAAACCACACAAAATAATAAATAACAAAAGCAGATATGGAGAGAGAAAATGTAAGTTATATTGAACAAAAATATACAAACAGGAACATGGGTTAGTCAATTCAGAAATACTAGGAATACTGTTAGTAGAATCGATATATACAGTCTTGTAGCGAAAAAGTATGTCCGGGTAATGAGTCTCTATCCAAGCAACTCCAACTTACTATGAACCAACTTACTGACCAACTAAACGACTGTACAACTCTAAAACTACTCTTTATAACTACTACTAATAATAATAATACTGCCGTTCTCTGTATAGGCAGGATTATATGTACACATCAGGTGAGTACATTCTTATGCGTAAAAAGAGGTGATCCCCAACAAAAATTATAACTTTTATCACCCAAAGAAGGCCAGAACGTGCAATGGCCGAAACATTGTGAATATGATAATAAAGATGAGGACCATAGTTTGAACAATGTAAATAGTGTAAATAGTTACCAAGCATTTTTAGTTTTATTCATTCAAATAGCAAACATTAAAATTCTTTTTGCAATGTGTTTTTTGATTCAAGGGAAAAATGATGTTAGTAAAACTAACTTTGAAATTTTTTATATTTTCAGCAGCAGATGTTAACATTTAAGCGGCTATATCTGACTGTAGGCATTGAGATATAATTTTCATTACTTTTTCATCTTTTATACAGTTAGATTTTATATTAGAATTGATAACGCTAGTCTTAGCGAGAGAGCACTGCGCTTCCTAGGCCTAACTCTCTCAAATGGAATGACTACATTGAATCCATAGCTGCATCTACTGCTAGGAAGGTTGGTTCACTGAGTCAAACCAGGAAGTTGTTTCTCGTCAGAATCCACTTTGTACCATTTGTCCTTGAAATGAATACGTTTCCAAGTAAATGTTGGATGCTCCTGCTATTTATTTGAGGTTCTCGACAAAATCCAAAGAAAGATCTGCAATCTAATTATCGGTCCTGACTTGGCAGCCAGCCTTTAGTCATTTTCTCAATGATGTGACATGGCTTCCCTCTGTCTTTTCTACAGGTATTTTCATGACAACAGTTCCGATGAGCTTTTTTCTTTGGTACTTCCATCAGTTGAATTCCTTGCATTCACTTACGCACAAATATCCTTGGGAAAGGTATCAATCCGTATCTTCTCTCCAGTTATTGGTTAAATACAAGGACAGATTGGGTTCTATAGCCTTGGCTGGCAACCAGCCTACCGCAGAAAGCAATGGCAACCTACTGCGGGATAATCTTCTGCCGAGTCAGTCATGTCTCTTTCGAGACATGATCGCCCAAGCATGTATAACGTATGGCACTTAACTGACTGATACCGTCATCTCTATAGAGGCTTGTGATTTCAATGTCGAAAATAAATCTTAATCGCTACAATTGATTAAAACTTATACTGGGCATAAAGTGGGGGATCCGTTTTCTATTGTTATGAAGTAATACACTGATCCCCCACTAATTATAATTAATATAATAATGTAATATAATCTATCTCTTTTCTTTCTAGTTATGGATTAAATAATAGGATAGAGTGTGTTCTATATCCTTCGCTGGCAACCAGTCTACTGCAGAAAGTAGTGGCAACCTATTGCAGGATAATCTTCTGCCAAGTCAGTCATATCTCTTTCGAGACATGATCGCCTAAGCGTGTATCACGTATGACACTTAACTGACTGACCACTATCATATATCGTGCTATAAGTTTGACATTAAGAATTTTAGATATGTTATCTGAATTGATATTCTGTAAAAGTAATTGTATTTTTTCATCAATCATGTTGTTAAGAAAGCCATTCATATTGAGTGTTTTTTTTTAAATATTAAATGATTGTGTATATAAAATTACTTCAGAAGTGACGAATAATTATGCATTGTTAACAAAGGACCAGAATAAAAAATGTTAATAGTAATTATATTGGGATTAATAACAAGAATTTTACGTATGTTATCTGAATCGATATTCTGTAAAAATAATTGTATTTGTCCATCAATCATGTGATTACGAAAGCCATTAACACTAAGTGTTTTCTTTTTTAATATAAAATGATTCTTTATATAAAATTAATTCAGAATTGAAGATTAATTAAGCCTGGTCACTAATTTAAAAAGCAATATAGGTACATCTTGCACCAGTAAGTGTATTAAGTATTAAGAGAAGTAAGTGTAATGGGTAAGAAGGTCACAGCGAGAAATCGTAAAGTCGACTTAGTTAAATACATATTAGAAGTAAGTGTAATGGTTAACAAGCTCACAACAAGAAATCGTAAAGTCGACTTCGTTAAATACATATTAGAATTAAGTGTAATGGGTAACAAGCTCACAACAAGAAATCGTAAAGTCGACTTCGTTAAATACATATTAGAAGTAAGTGTAATGGGTAACAAGCTCTCAACGAGAAATCGTAAAGTCGACTTGGTTAAATACATATTAGAAGTAAGTGTAATGGGTAACAAGCTCTCAACGAGAAATCGTAAAGTCGACTTCATTAAATACATATTAGAAGTAAGTGTAATGGGTAACAAGCTCTCAACGAGAAATCGTAAAGTCGACTTGGTTAAATACATATTAGAAGTAAGTGTAATGGGTAACAAGCTCTCAACGAGAAATCGTAAAGTCGACTTCATTAAATACATATTAGAAGTAAGTGTAATGGGTAACAAGCTCTCAACGAGAAATCGTAAAGTCGACTTCATTAAATACATATTAGAAGTAAGTGTAATGGGTAACAAGCTCTCAACGAGAAATCGTAAAGTCGACTTGGTTAAATACATATTAGAAGTAAGTGTAATGGGTAACAAGCTCTCAACGAGAAATCGTAAAGTCGACTTCATTAAATACATATTAGAAGTAAGTGTAATGGGTAACAAGCTCTCAACGAGAAATCGTAAAGTCGACTTCATTAAATACATATTAGAAGTAAGTGTAATGGGTAACAAGCTCACAGCGAGAAATCGTAAAGTCGACTTCATTAAATACATATTAGAAGTAAGTGTAATGGGTAACAAGCTCTCAACGAGAAATCGTAAAGTCGACTTAGTTAAATACATATTAGAAGTAAGTGTAATGGGTAACAAGCTCACAACAAGAAATCGTAAAGTCGACTTCGTTAAATACATATTAGAATTAAGTGTAATGGGTAACAAGCTCACAACGAGAAATCGTAAAGTCGACTTCGTAAATACATATTAGAAGTAAGTGTAATGGGTAACAAGCTCTCAACGAGAAATCGTAAAGTCGACTTCATTAAATACATATTAGAAGTAAGTGTAATGGGTAACAAGCTCACAGCGAGAAATCGTAAAGTCGACTTCATTAAATACATATTAGAAGTAAGTGTAATGGGTAACAAGCTCTCAACCAGAAATCGTAAAGTCGACTTGGTTAAATACATATTAGAAGTAAGTGTAATGGGTAACAAGCTCTCAACGAGAAATCGTAAAGTCGACTTCATTAAATACATATTAGAAGTAAGTGTAATGGGTAACAAGCTCTCAACGAGAAATCGTAAAGTCGACTTGGTTAAATACATATTAGAAGTAAGTGTAATGGGTAACAAGCTCTCAACGAGAAATCGTAAAGTCGACTTCATTAAATACATATTAGAAGTAAGTGTAATGGGTAACAAGCTCTCAACGAGAAATCGTAAAGTCGACTTGGTTAAATACATATTAGAAGTAAGTGTAATGGGTAACAAGCTCTCAACGAGAAATCGTAAAGTCGACTTCATTAAATACATATTAGAAGTAAGTGTAATGGGTAACAAGCTCTCAACGAGAAATCGTAAAGTCGACTTCATTAAATACATATTAGAAGTAAGTGTAATGGGTAACAAGCTCTCAACGAGAAATCGTAAAGTCGACTTGGTTAAATACATATTAGAAGTAAGTGTAATGGGTAACAAGCTCTCAACGAGAAATCGTAAAGTCGACTTCATTAAATACATATTAGAAGTAAGTGTAATGGGTAACAAGCTCTCAACGAGAAATCGTAAAGTCGACTTCATTAAATACATATAAGAAGTAAGTGTAATGGGTAACAAGCTCTCAACGAGAAATCGTAAAGTCGACTTGGTTAAATACATATTAGAAGTAAGTGTAATGGGTAACAAGCTCTCAACGAGAAATCGTAAAGTCGACTTGGTTAAATACATATTAGAAGTAAGTGTAATGGGTAACAAGCTCTCAACGAGAAATCGTAAAGTCGACTTCGTTAAATGCATATTAGAAATAAGTGTAATGGTTAACAAGCTCACAGCTTGAAATCGTAAAGTCGACTTCGTTAAATACATATTAGAAGTAAGTGTAATGGGTAACAAGCTCACAGCGAGTAATCGTAAAGTCGACTTCTTTAAATACATATTAGAAGTAAGTGTAATGGGTAACAAGCTCACAGCGAGAAATCATAAAGTCGACATCGTTAAATACATATTAGAAGTAAGTGTAATGGGTAACAAGCTCACAGCTTGAAATCGTAAAGTCGACTTCGTTAAATACATATTAGAAATAAGTGTAATGGGTAACGAGCTCATAGCGAGAAATCATAAAGTCGACATCGTTAAATACATATTAGAAGTAAGTGTAATGGGTAACAAGCTCACAGCTTGAAATCGTAAAGTCGACTTCGTTAAATGCATATTAGAAGTAAGTGTAATGGGTAACAAGCTCACAGCGAGAAATCGTAAAGTTGACATCGTTAAATACATATTAGAAGTAAGTGTAATGAGTAACAAGCTCACAGCGAGAAATCGTAAAGTCGACTTCGTTAAATACATATTAGAAGTAAGTGTAATGGGTAACAAGCTCACAGCGAGAAATCATAAAGTCGACATCGTTAAATACATATTAGAAGTAAGTGTAATGGGTAACAAGCTCACAGCTTGAAATCGTAAAGTCGACTTCGTTAAATACATATTAGAAATAAGTGTAATGGGTAACGAGCTCATAGCGAGAAATCATAAAGTCGACATCGTTAAATACATATTAGAAGTAAGTGTAATGGGTAACAAGCTCACAGCTTGAAATCGTAAAGTCGACTTCGTTAAATGCATATTAGAAGTAAGTGTAATGGGTAACAAGCTCACAGCGAGAAATCGTAAAGTCGACATCGTTAAATACATATTAGAAGTAAGTGTAATGGGTAACAAGCTCACAGCGAGAAATCATAAAGTCGACTTCGTTAAATACATATTAGAAGTAAGTGTAATGGGTAACAAGCTCACAGCGAGAAATCGTAAAGTCGACATCATTAAATACATATTAGAAGTAAGTGTAATGGGTAACAAGCTCACAGCGAGAAATCGTAAAGTCGACTTCGTTAAATACATATTAGAAGTAAGTGTAATGGGTAACAAGCTCACAGCGAGAAATCATAAAGTCGACATCGTTAAATACATATTAGAAGTAAGTGTAATGGGTAACAAGCTCACAGCGAGAAATCATAAAGTCGACATCGTTAAATACATATTAGAAGTAAGTGTAATGGGTAACAAGCTCACAGCGAGAAATCGTAAAGTCGACAGCATTAAATACATATTAGAAGTAAGTGTAATGGGTAACAAGCTCACAGCGAGAAATCGTAAAGTCGACTTCGTTAAATACATATTAGAAATAAGTGTAATGGGTAACAAGCTCACAGCGAGAAATCATAATGTTGACATCGTTAAATACATATTAGAAGTAAGTGTAATGGGTAACAAGCTCACAGCGAGAAATCGTAAAGTCGACATCATTAAATACATATTAGAAGTAAGTGTAATGGGTAACAAGCTCACAGCGAGAAATCGTAAAGTCGACTTCGTTAAATACATATTAGAAGTAAGTGTAATGGGTAACAAGCTCACAGCGAGAAATCATAAAGTCGACATCGTTAAATACATATTAGAAGTAAGTGTAATGGGTAACAAGCTCACAGCGAGAAATCATAAAGTCGACATCATTAAATACATATTAGAAGTAAGTGTAATGGGTAACAAGCTCACAGCGAGAAATCGTAAAGTCGACATCATTAAATACATATTAGAAGTAAGTGTAATGGGTAACAAGCTCACAGCGAGAAATCGTAAAGTCGACATCATTAAATACATATTAGAAGTAAGTGTAATGGGTAACAAGCTCACAGCGAGAAATCGTAAAGTCGACTTCGTTAAATACATATTAGAAGTAAGTGTAATGGGTAACAAGCTCACAGCGAGAAATCATAAAGTCGACATCGTTAAATACATATTAGAAGTAAGTGTAATGGGTAACAAGCTCACAGCGAGAAATCGTAAAGTCGACATCATTAAATACATATTAGAAGTAAGTGTAATGGGTAACAAGCTCACAGCGAGAAATCGTAAAGTCGACTTCGTTAAATACATATTAGAAGTAAGTGTAATGGGTAACAAGCTCACAGCGAGAAATCATAAAGTCGACATCGTTAAATACATATTAGAAGTAAGTGTAATGGGTAACAAGCTCACAGCGAGAAATCGTAAAGTCGACATCATTAAATACATATTAGAAGTAAGTGTAATGGGTAACAAGCTCACAGCGAGAAATCATAAAGTCGACATCGTTAAATACATATTAGAAGTAAGTGTAATGGGTAACAAGCTCACAGCTTGAAATCGTAAAGTCGACTTCGTTAAATGCATATTAGAAGTAAGTGTAATGGGTAACAAGCTCACAGCGAGAAATCGTAAAGTCGACATCGTTAAATACATATTAGAAGTAAGTGTGATGGGTAACAAGCTCACAGCGAGAAATCGTAAAGTCGACTTCGTTAAATACATATTAGAAGTAAGTGTAATGCGTTACAATATAATTTTGAGATATTTATAAATCCATGTCCTCAACGCCACAGATATGGGTTAAGTAATAATGTAAACCATATTCTTCATTTTGGTTGGCAACCAGTCTAAAAGAAAAACAGTTATGCAATCAAAACCGGTCAAATTGATAGATTGATTTCTCCGCTATGGTTTATCAATGCATTGAGATTTGTCTCAATATTATCAGCCAGAGAAACATTAATAAAGAAATTTTCAACGTGAAAATATCTTTTCATGGTAATTTTACCACAAGCAAAGTAGGACCACCACTGGTGCTCAGGGGGGTTACAGTGAAATAAAAAAGCAAAGCTACAGGGGATGTCGAAGAAAGGATAAGAGGTGGATGGGAATCAAGTGAACAGAAGATAACAATTGGCGTGGCATTTAAACTTTTGGAGATTGTAGCTATCAAGAAATCAAGCAAACGGTAGAGAGTCCGACAAAAGGGAAGTGCGGGAATAAAACCAGAGTAGAAAAGGCGATTATATTTAACTATTTCGAAAGAAAAACAGTGTGACCTTGATGCTAATTTAGTTGCACGGGTAAATACCGGTGGCCGGGGAGCAAAAAAAAAAAAATCTTGTCAAAGCAGATGACATGAAAATATTTGTAGAAAAGACAGAGGGAAGCCACATCACGGTGAGAAATTGACTGAAATTGAGCTGCCAAGTTGGCATTGATTATATTGCAGATCTTCCATTAGATTTTGTCGAGAACCTTTAAATGAATAGCAGGAGTATCCGACTAGATATGGCAACAGTATTCAATGCACGGACGAATTCTAGATTTATAAATGTACAAAAGCGATTCTGGTGAGAAAAATGTTCTGGCCCGACACAGTGATGCAACCTTTCTAGCAGTCGATGTAGCTATGGATTCGAAGTAGTAATTCAATTTGAGGTCATTGGAATAGTAAGACCAACGAGGCGAAGTATGTTGGTCTTTAGGAGACTAGCGTCATCCATTAGTAGACAAGAAAATTTCACTATAGTGGTTAATGAGAGTAACTTATTTTTATAAGCATAAAAATTTACGAGCCATTTCCTACGTCATTTAACCAGAGATTGTAGGGACTTTTGAAAAGCGGCAGCCAGGCTTACTTTGTCCCCTTTGACAGATTTCTTATTGAGACGGGAGTAAAGAGTGGTGTCATCTGCAAGGATGCTTACTTATTTGTTTTGATAGAACGTAGAATTGAATAAATTTCTGATGAATTTATCAAGCAATTAAGTGACTATTAGTTGTTTTATAGTTTCAGATATATCTCAAGGAAGACATAAATATTATATAATGTATTAATATATATTTATTATAAAATATTTCTACACCGTGCATTTTGTTATTTTTAATATTTTCTAGTTTATATTTTAATTTTAATTTTTATCTACATGTAACTTTAGAATATCTCATTTCTAAATCTTGTTATTGAAAAAGCGTTAACTTAACTTTATAAGATATAATTTCGAGTGAGCTTAAATTCAAATTTATTAAACTGTCAGTTTGAAATCCTGATGATTGCATAACGCATAAAACTCCGAGTCGTGCCATAGATGTAGGAAAATATGTATATTTATTAATATATATATATAATTTATAAAAGATTTTACATTATTACAATGTGTAATACATATTTCACCGCGTCATGATGTTATTATCGCGGCTCGTCAGACCCAAAAATTAAATAAATAAATTTAACATTGAGTTCTCTTGAGTTCGTCTCTATCGGAATTTACTTGGATTGTATACCAAGTGTGCTATGTTATATATATATATATATATATATATATATATATATATATATATATATATTTTGTTTAATCAGTTGGAGATACAATTTCCCAAAGTGCACTTGAATTTGTAGACTACGTTGGTTTTTTTTTTTTTCAAATCGCTAACCTGGGAAGAAGAGTCGTTGCGAATGAGTGAGTTGGATATACTGAAATTAGAGTAGTATGAGGTTTAACTTAATTTTTTCGCTAGAATCTGTTGTAGATATATTGGTATTTATTAATTTGTTAGTCATATTCTCATCTTGTTTATAGTTAGTATGCATTTGATTGCGATATAGGAGATTAATATATTTGAGATTAGTTGAGGCAGGACTGTGCTTCCCCTGCTTGGTATTGAGACTTCTAAGAAAGCATCTTATTTGTTCGTCAACTATATAGTTTGGGAAGATATTGTTAATAAGTGTTTGTTTTATATTCTTTAGTTCACTGTAAAATAACTGTTTTGTGGATGAGTTAGTTTCTGCACGGTGTATTAGATTTTTTTTATAATTGCTATTTTGTTATAATATGGACATTCGCTGTTAAAGTTAAATGATTTGAAAAAAAACCAACGTAGTCTACAAATTCAAGTGCCCTTTGAGAGATTGTATCTCCAACAGATTAAACAATATTTATGTTGGCCACACTACAAACTCGCTCTCACGACGCTTGACACTATATATATATAATACAGCTCCGTTCATACACTGAGCACTCTTTTTTAACACCTGAATAATAATATTACACACACACACACACACACACACACACACACACACACACATATATATATATAGTCTTCCGCAGACAGATCTGTTTCGCTGTGTCACAGCTCATCAGTACGGTTGGACGGCCGATTGCTTTTTACCCAGGATGGAAACCCGACCGAATTGGCGTCAGTCGGCTATTCTCTCTCTGAGCTACGGGCGCTCGGTAGAAAGAGGCATACTTTTTAGCGTGTATATTATCATTATATACGCCCAATAGCTGAGAGTGTTCTAATTCATTACTGAATGAACGACGCGTAGATGCCAGAGTAGCTACTCTTTTTCAAATTCTACCATTCTTTCAGAGTGCTCAATGAGGGTGTGAGAGCGTAAATAGTCATCCGCAGACAGATCTGTTTTGCTGTATCACAGCTCATCAGTACCGTTAGACAGCCGATTGCTTTATATATATATATATATATATATATATATATATATATATAAAGCAATCGGCTATATATATATATATATATATATATATATATATATATATATTCGTCATCCACAGACAAACCAGTTTCGCTGTATTACAGATCATGCTGTCAAAGTTATATTGGGATAGGTGGAATCAATAAATCATAGTTTAAATACTGTAATTTATTGCGGCTTAACACATGTCACAACTGATGACGATATTGTAACCATACTTTGGTGGCTACACACAATAAGATAACTCACAATTTTACAGATAATGAATAATAACCGATTGGTATATAGAACACAGTCTGGACTTTCCTGTATCAAAGAGGTCTCTAAACTCATCGGATCCTAAAGTGATATGGTTCTCTTTTGATGTGGAACAAAGGATGGTTTGAATCCTGAATCCGCCATAGAAGAAATATATAATATAATAATGCAATAGATCCAAATTTAGAAAGAAGGCTTCCAGAACAACATTGAATACATGCCAATAATAACATAAATTACTCTAAACGCTAAAAGTGGCCCAAACCGGTTGTAGAAATATAACCTTAATAAATTAAACAGAGAATGTGGAGGGAAGACATTTTGATTTATAGGATGTTTGCTGGATTCTTTATGGCCTATAAAAGGCGGACACAGTCGATGTGGTGTAATGGTTAGCAAGCTCGTCTCGCTAGAACCTGTCACAACTGAGTATTGAGTTTGATCCTCACTGGGTACCCATACTTTCGACCTTGTGACACATCTACGAGGCGCTTAGAAAATCTGCACATAAAGATGTTATTAGACTGATTATTTTCCTTCTATGAGAAAACGCATTGTGCGCTGTTTTTTTTCTTTTGCCATTTTATATTCTATTAATCAACTGCACAGTGTGCTTTGTGGTGCAATGGATATCGGCTCAGAACGAGAAATCTTGGAGCCGAGTTCGAATTCTAGCTGAATCCATTGCATTCACTTACGCACAATTACCCTTGGGAAAGGTATTAATCCGTCTCTTCCCTCCAGTTATGGGTTAAATAGCAGGGCAGATTGGGTTCTATAGTCTTGGCTGGCAATCAGTCTACTGCAGAAAGCAATGGCAACCTAGTGCGGGATAATCTTTCTCCCAGTCAGTCATGTCTCTTTCGAGACATGATCGCCCAAGCGTCTTTCACGTATGCCACTTAATTGACTGAAGTTGTCAGAATTTGAACAAAAAGTGGGAAGAGGTAGGGGATAGAGGTCATTAATGGACGTGTTGAAAGTTTTACAGACAGATTGAACATTAGAAGATAAAGTATGCTCCTTTACAACTTTTATGGTCAGTCCTTTGGTTTCAACAAAAGGAAAAAATAAGGAAATCTATATGGGGTGAGGAGGAGTAGGAGTGGGTGCGGTAAAGTGGAAATAGAAAATATAATTTGGTAATCATATCTTTATTAGTGAATTATAAGACTACAAAAATTTTTGTTTTTAAACTTAGGTTTTATAAATAATCTATTTTTTTTTTATATTTAACCTTAATTTAAAATTTAGAAAACTTCTTTTTTATATAAAACTTAAAATAAGGTCAGAGTCTATAGTATGAAATAAAGGTAAAATTTGAGGTAAGTGTGTTTCTAATACTATAAAGGTTTATCGTTTACTAGCAGTATAGCCCGGCGTTGCTCGGGTGTAATGAAAGCTTTAAAACTAATCCATAGTCCTGGAGCTCAGACTCTTTGGACGTTGGCACGAAAGACTAAAAAGCAATAGTTGTTTCCAGTTAAAGCGAAACCGTAGACTGAAAGAAAAATGAATGGATGTAAGATCAAATGTTGATTTCCTTGTATCGATATCAAATAATTTTTTTTCGTTGTAAACTGAATTTCGAAGGCTAAATAAGTCCTCTGACTAAATGGTATCATGGCTGAGACTAAGAACTAAAATTATACTTACTTAGAACCAAACCCGAAGCAAAAACTAAAGTAAAAAGGCTGAAAAAATACAGACATACAGGCAGATAAACAGATACACACAAACATCTTGCCTTATATATATATATATATATATATATATATATATATATATATTATGGATTTTCTGCACTATTGTAAGAACTGCAACCTTGAAACTTCTGAATATCGTTTCTTATGTCTTCGTCAATAAGTGTATGAAATTTGATTAAAATCGGACCACTCCTTCTATAACCCGATTTTTTCGATTATCGATTTTTGATATTTATCGGGCGTAAAACTGTGTAAATTTTCCAGAAAATCGGTTCAGCCGTTTTGGAGTTTATTAGCAACGGATAAACACACAGGTAACGGCTAAACACACAGAAAAACAGACAGACACACTCACACACACATACACACACACACACAGACAAAGTTACACTTATATATAAGTTTACATATTTTTTTTTTTATATTTAACCTTAATTTAAAATTTAGGAAATCTCTTTTTTATATAAAACTTTAAGTTAGATCACAGTTTGTAGTATGAAATAAAGGTCAGATTTGAGGTAAGAGTTTTGTTAATACTATAAAGGTTTATCGTTTCTAGGGATCCTAACTTTGGCTTTTGTAGGTCTAGCATGATTGTTAGGTTAGTTCTTTAATATTCTTGCAGTTTACTCTGGTTAAATAGTCTGTTGCTACTTATGTGTTTGATGATTTTCATTTTTCCTTGAAGACAAATGAAACATGGTTCCTTTAGCAATTTAGATGTTCTTGTCTGTTTGGGGAATTTCTATTTAGAAAGTGATGTCATTTGTCCTTGTTATTGAAGGATGAGAGGTGATTGTAAAAGCGCGTTTTAAAAATATTCATTGTGTTTCCGATATAAATTTTAACATCCTTAGGATTCTCCATGCATGAAATCGAACTCATATGTACTACAGATTTTGTTAAGCATTTATTATATATGGGGCATTGGTTCTGGTTTCTACAATTCAGTCAGTTTAGGTGCCATACGTGATACACGCTTGAGCGATCATGTCACGAAAGAGACATGACTGACTGGACAGAAGATTATCCCGCAGTAGGTTGCCATTACTGGTTGTCGACCAAGGCTATAGAACCCAATCTGTCCTGCTATTTAACCCATAACTGAAAGGAAGAGACGGATTAATACCTTTCCCAAGGGTATTTGCGCGTATGTGAATACAGTGGATTCAGCTGGAATTCGAACTCGGCTCCCCGGTTTCTCATTCCGAGCCGATATCCACTGTACCACAACGCACATTCCTTTCTACAATTACGAAAGTTATTACTATGAGGCATACTGACATGAATGTTAGTGTTATTTTTGTTGTATGGATTCAATATCTTATTGTTATGTAATTTAATTATTTTTTCTAAATTGTTGGAGCAGCTATAACTGAGTTTTACTGTATTCCTATTGAAAATTTTGCTTAGATGGTTATTTTGGGGGAAATATTTATCTATTCGCTTAAGAAATTTATGTCCCAGTTTAAAATTAACTAACTGATTAAATGGAGCGTTATACCATAGGATTTTCCTGTTTCTATTTTTTCTTTTTGGGTTCGTAAAATTTTTCACAAATTGGCTGGCATGAATGTTAGAGTCATTTTTCTTTGTATATATATATATATATATATATTTTAATTCAGATACTTCAATCCAAGGGAAAAAAGCAGGAAGGTAAATTCCAAAAAACCGATCCTAATTAATATTAAAAATTTATTTTAATATTAAAAAATGATACAGGAAGAGAGCTCCATGTAATAAAATATTACAGAGCAAATATATATATTAAAAAAGGATTAATTCAAAGATGTTGAATAGCCATTTCGATATGAAGATCCCCACGGGGGACGACACATCACCTCAGCAACAGAAAAAACCTTTCAGAAACTGGAGAAAAATTAGTCTACTTTTCCTTTTTAAATAGATTGCAAAGAAATTAAAAAATAAATAATAAAATAAAATAAAATAAAATAAAAAAATAAAAATAAAAATAAAGGGAAAGAAAAAGAAAAAGAAAACGAAAAAGAAAAAGAAAAAGATAGAATAAAATCAAATAAATAAGAAAAGAAAAAAAATTGACATCGTCTGGGTTCGCAAAAAAAAGGAAGAATGTAACTAAAAATTAACAGACAGACGCGTTAAATCGACGTAGTTTAGGCAATACGGAAAAAAGGTGGTAAGAGAGATAAAAGAAGGAAGGGAGGGTAAAAGAAAGAAACTAAAGAAAAAATTTTTTAAATATTACAGACGCTGGACAAATTCAAAAACCCAATTTCCCCAAAACGTTGAAGTATTAGAAAAAGGCCTTTACTTAAAAAGGCATAATTATTAATAAAAGGGAATAAAAAGATATAGGATTTAAAATAAAATTATTTTTAAAAAAATTAGGTCATTTGAAATTAGACTAAATAAAGACAACACTAGGTAAAAAAAAAAAAAAAAATTACAATTATTATATACATACCTATAGAAGTACACACATACATACATATATATACACACACACAATTCTACGAATAAGAATACATATATACACATACACACACATACATTCAATTTATTACACACTATATACATATATATATATATAAATATATACACACATATATATTATTACACACTTATATACATATACATGCGCATACACACATATATATGTGTGTACACACCTATATACAAAAAATTCATATACACATAATATACATGTGTACACACACATGCACACACACACACACACACACACACATATATATACATATATACCTATATACACATACATACACATATTCCATATGCACTCACACACATACATATTAATGAATATTATGAAAAGGAGCATTTAAATAGCTAAAAATTTTTTTTCCAAAATTACATATAGCCCACATACATAAATACATATACATACATATATATAAAAAAAGTACATCCACACACAAACATACACATAAAAAAAAAAAAAAAAAATTAAATTTAAAATTAAAATTAAAAAATTTTTTAAATATTAAAAAAATTATAGAAAAAATTTAGAATTTAAAAATAAAAATTTGAAATTAGAAGTTAAAATCCGCCCTATGGCGGCACTTGTTTATAAATTCCCTCCTAAAGTTCAAAAGTAAGTCCTGATGAGGATACTTCAAAATCAGAATCTTCTCCAATAAACACAGACGACACATATCACGAAAACCCTTAGGGGTACAAGCTGAGCCTATTAATTTCCAGCTGATTATAGGGTCCTGCCCTTCCTCCTTCATTTCCCAGAACCTACGTGATAGTGCCGTCTGGAATCTCTGTTTAGGGTTCGAAAACGAGTACCTGTGATTATAAAGCCTCTGTTTGAAAGAGCCCGCGGACATGCCAATATAGGTCCGGTAATTGTCCTTGTTATTAGATGGAGAAATGCGGGCTTCATAAATTACATGGGTGGATTTACATTTGCCTTGCACCGGGCAGGCATCCACCGAATAACAATTGCATTTGTCGACAATTCCGGATTTAGCTTCCGTATTATTTAGTTTCATTAAAATTTGTTTATTGTGGGAATTAATTATATTATCTATATTTGAGGTGCAAGAATAACTAATTTTTAGGGTGAATCTATTAAAAATTTTATTTAAGGGATTGTTATTATTATTAAAATGTTTATCGATTAATTTGAGAAAATACCTACCAATATTTATATTAGTTAGCTTACAATAAGGAGGGTTAAACCAAATTATCTTCCTTTTTCTACATTTTCGGGTGTTTTTAGTTTTTGATGATTCTGGGTTTATAGCAGGCTTATCATATTTTAACTTATTAACAAAACCGCTTTTCTGAAGGGCCTTATCATAAATTTCTTTGCTTGCGTTGAAAATTCTTATATTGGAAGATAATTGGTTAACCCTATTATTTACTATCTTGGGTATTTGTCTTATAATATTCTTGGGGTGGTTGGATAAACTATTTATATAGGTGGGAGAACTATTTTCTTTAAGAAAGGGTTGGTAGGAACCATCATTTATTTTATCATTTAATGATGGTTCCTAGTAAATAATAGGGTTAACCAATTATCTTCCAATATAAGAATTTTCAACGCAAGCAAAGAAATTTACGATAAGGCCCTTCAGAAAAGCGGTTTTGTTAATAAGTTAAACATTTTAATAATAATAACAATCCCTTAAATAAAATTTTTAATAGATTCACCCTAAAAATTAGTTATTCTTGCACCTCAAATATAGATAATATAATTAATTCCCACAATAAACAAATTTTAATGAAACTAAATAATACGGAAGCTAAATCCGGAATTGTCGACAAATGCAATTGTTATTCGGTGGATGCCTGCCCGGTGCAAGGCAAATGTAAATCCACCCATGTAATTTATGAAGCCCGCATTTCTCCATCTAATAACAAGGACAATTACCGGACCTATATTGGCATGTCCGCGGGCTCTTTCAAACAGAGGCTTTATAATCACAGGTACTCGTTTTCGAACCCTAAACAGAGATTCCAGACGGCACTATCACGTAGGTTCTGGGAAATGAAGGAGGAAGGGCAGGACCCTATAATCAGCTGGAAATTAATAGGCTCAGCTTGTACCCCTAAGGGTTTTCGTGATAGGTGTCGTCTGTGTTTATTGGAGAAGATTCTGATTTTGAAGTATCCTCATCAGGACTTACTTTTGAACTTTAGGAGGGAATTTATAAACAAGTGCCGCCATAGGGCGGATTTTAACTTCTAATTTCAAATTTTTATTTTTAAATTCTAAATTTTTTCTATAATTTTTTTAATATTTAAAAAATTTTTTAATTTTAATTTTAAATTTAATTTTTTTTTTTTTTATGTGTATGTTTGTGTGTGGATGTACTTTTTTATATATATGTATGTATATGTATTTATGTATGTGGGCTATATGTAATTTTGGAAAAAAATTTTTTTAGCTATTTAAATGCTCCTTTTCATAATATTCATTAATATGTATGTGTGTGAGTGCATATGGAATATGTGTATGTATGTGTATATAGGTATATATGTATATATATGTGTGTGTGTGTGTGTGTGTGTGTGTGCATGTGTGTGTACACATGTATATTATGTGTATATGAATTTTTTGTATATAGGTGTGTACACACATATATATGTGTGTATGCGCATGTATATGTATATAAGTGTGTAATAATATATATGTGTGTATATATTTATATATATATATATATGTATATAGTGTGTAATAAATTGAATGTATGTGTGTGTATGTGTATATATGTATTCTTATTCGTAGAATTGTGTGTGTGTATATATATGTATGTATGTGTGTACTTCTATAGGTATGTATATAATAATTGTAATTTTTTTTTTTTTTTACCTAGTGTTGTCTTTATTTAGTCTAATTTCAAATGACCTAATTTTTTTAAAAATAATTTTATTTTAAATCCTATATCTTTTTATTCCCTTTTATTAATAATTATGCCTTTTTAAGTAAAGGCCTTTTTCTAATACTTCAACGTTTTGGGGAAATTGGGTTTTTGAATTTGTCCAGCGTCTGTAATATTTAAAAATTTTTTTCTTTAGTTTCTTTCTTTTACCCTCCCTTCCTTCTTTTATCTCTCTTACCACCTTTTTTCCGTATTGCCTAAACTACGTCGATTTAACGCGTCTGTCTGTTAATTTTTAGTTACATTCTTCTTTTTTTTGCGAACCCAGACGATGTCAATTTTTTTTTTCTTTTTTTTTCTTTTCTTATTTATTTGATTTTATTCTATCTTTTTCTTTTTCTTTTTCGTTTTCTTTTTCTTTTTCTTTCCCTTTATTTTTATTTTTATTTTTTTATTTTATTTTATTTTATTATTTATTTTTTAATTTCTTTGCAATCTATTTAAAAAGGAAAAGTAGACTAATTTTTCTCCAGTTTCTGAAAGGTTTTTTCTGTTGCTGAGGTGATGTGTCGTCCCCTGTGGGGATCTTCATATCGAAATGGCTATTCAACATCTTTGAATTAATCCTTTTTTAATATATATATATATATATATATATATATATATATATATATATATATATATTGAATACATATATATATCTATATATATATATATATATATATATATATATATATATGTATTCAATGAATGATATTGAAAACGAGAGAGTGTATTTAAGGTACATCCGGCTCGGTAAAAACATATATATTCGTCTACAGCCACGGCTACTTGAAACCGTCTGCATTTGTCATCAGAGATTACGTCATTGATTGCTTTGCCAGAACAGGCGTGAATGGCGTAATTTTTAATAATTATATATCATTTCTAAGCTCAAGGACTGCATTGTTTCTTTGTAATTGTTGCATATTGTTTTCGTTTTTAATCATATTTTAATTGGAAATATTCCTTATAAATGCTTATGTACAGATTTTCATTCATTCTTAAAACTGAAATCTGTAAGATATTCACTTGAACATTATTTCTTCAGAATGAAAGTTAACACACACATACACACACACACACACACAGAGAGAGAGAGAGAGAGAAAGAGAGAGAGAGAGAGAGAGAGAGAGAGAGAGGGAAATGTATGTATATATATTGTTTAAAATGTTCATGTTCATAGTAGGGAAAAAGAGTGCTCAATATCAAAGATAGAGAATTTGTAGTTACTAGGTAACTAAGAAAATTATCACCAAATGTTTTTTCCTTTTCTTTCATGCACTTTGTTTTGATTTTGTCGTCTATGCAATGTAGTATGGTCAGTTGGGCACCGTCTGTGAGAAAAAGAGCACCATCACGTAATTAACTTTGCTACATATATTGAAAAAAGTATGCTGTTTTATTTTGCATTCTTGCCGTAAGTTCGAATATGAACATTTAAGTGCATTTGGGTGTTAATCTGGGGACAGTGTAGTGGATTCAGAAAGAGTTAGATTAGTCTAATGGTGATTACGAATGTATTTGAAGTGATCATTATTGATGGCGACGTTATTCCTCTATTCATCTTCCCACAGGGTCTCAAACTCAACAGGGTGGCTGACATCAAGTGCCTTGAGGGGGTAGTTCTGACTTGATTCAAGAAATTAACTGTTGGAAGATATTATATCATTGCATCTTGCCACACAAGCAGGAGAACCCAGGCATGACTGTCAGACCATTTCTGCGACCACATCACCCATAACATCTGGCTGTCTAACTCCCCAGTCAGCAAACCATGTTAATTATGATGTGGGGGTGGGAAATTGAGCAAGAAATCAATAAAGCTTCTTGTAGCACCAAAACCGATATCAACGAAACGGACTGCATTGTAGGCTATTTTTTTTTTTAACCTGGCTCGGGTTCCCTTAATTAGACTACCCTTATTAAACTGACCTTACATCCATCTTACACGCTGGGCGGCAAGTAAATGCAAATTGCTGTGTTTTTTAATTCTAATCTCTAATAGCAATATTAATTTGAGGTGTTTCCTTATAAGGAAACACATGACATTAATTGCCGGAAGAGCTTCTGCTCCCGTCGATTGAAATATATAAAATATTTTTATTATAACAATGTTTCAGGAAAATAGGTTTTAGGAAGAGACAGCTGAAGTTCCTGGGACACACAATGAGGAAGGATGGCTTGGAGAATCTGATACTAACAGGCCAGATAGAGAGAAAAAGAGACAGGGGAAAGCAACGGATAACATATTTGAAGGCCCTAATCAGGTGGATGACGGAACGAGGATTGCATGGTGTAACAGATGAAGGCGTGCTCAGAGCCACCAGTGATAGGGAAACGTGGAAAGCCATGATCGCCTACGTCCTGAAGGGACAGAGCACATAGAAGAAGAATATATATGCGAACAGTTTATAAGAAATTATCATATGGACATAAAGTGGGGGATCAAATCTATATTATGATCAATATATAAACTGATCCCTCATTTTGTGGCCAAGCTAGTTTCTATCCATTTATATTCTAGATTTATGAGCTTCAGCTAGTGGATGCCAGAGCGAGGTTTTGGTGGTGTAAGAGGAGAAAGTGTGCTTAGAGCCACCAAGGATAGGGAAACGTGGAAAGCCATGATCGCCTACGTCCTGAAGGGACAGGGCACATAGAAGAAGAAGAAGGTTACATTCTGGTAACTGTTATCACTTTTTATTCATGGCAGTTTCTTTCCTGAATTTTTGTCGAAGTGGTTTCGAAAATCAACATCTTAGATTTTATTTAAGTTTCATATGACATTCATTTATTTATTTTAATCATTTCACCCCAAGCAAGGCATTCTACTGCCACAATTGCGCAAGGGGTTACATAGGGGAAAGTGTTGAGAAAGAGTGGTTAGATACAGGAAATGTCAGAAGGAGGGTGATAGACTGGTAAGGATACCGAGGATAAAGGTTGGGTAGATGGGAAGAGTGTTTGAGAGAATGGTTAGGAGGTGTCTATTAACCTTACATTTTAATGGACACCGATGATTGGTTTGAACGTGAGACACGCTTAGGCGATCATGTCTTGAAAAAGACATGACTGATTGGGCAGAAGTTTATTCCGCAGTAGGTTGCCGTTACTTTCTGCCGTAGACTGGTTGCCAGCCAAGGCTGTAGAACTCAATCTGTCTTGTTATTTAACCCGTAACTGGAGGAAAGAGACGGATTAATACCTTTCCCAAGGATATTTGCGCGTAAGTGAATGCATGGACTTCAAGTGGAATTCGAACTCGGCTCTCCGATTTCTCGTTCCGAGCGGATATCCACTGCACCACCACGACCGAACTCTATTCTCTAAAAATACTAAATGAACGCGCCAACATTAATCTACGAGAGCAGGTTGAACAGACTGACTCGCACATAATCACCTATTTCCTTATTTACCAAGAAGATCAGCTGGAATTTCTCTTAATTCATGAGTCTCTGTGTGAGGTTTGGACAAAAAAGACATGACTGCAAGTCGTAGACACGCCTTCCATCACACAAATCAACAATTAGATTTGCATGCAGTGTATAAAATTATGCGCAAAGGCGGTCAAAAGGTCACGTATAAATAAAAGAAAACGATTGAAAAGTGGTTATTTTATTCTTTAATTTCCATCTTTGATCGCCTTTCCGAACACACGCACGCACGCACACACACATACACACACATTATAAAATATAGTTTATGGCATGCTATACAGAAGGATGGTGAGGATAACATCGGAAGACCATGTGAGCAATGACAAGGTTTCGGAGAGGACTGACACGAAAATAAGGCTGGTAATTAACATCAGGAGAAGACAGCTGAAGTTTCTGGGACATGTAGTGAGGATGGAGGGCTTGGAGAATCTAATGCTCACGGGACGGATAGAGAGAAGGAGGGACAAGGAATAGCAAGACATGACCTACTGGATGGCGAAGGGGAGTTTGAGCGGTATAACAGGAGAAGAGATGTTAAGAGCTACAAGAAACAGACAGAAGAGTATGGCAACGATCGCCTATGTCCTGAGTGGACACGGCACATAATATATAACATGTTTGTGCGTGAAAATCACTCGATATCAGTGATAGAGCGTATGTAAAAATAAACGTGGACTTTGAGGACAATACACAACGCCGGAAGGCTAAAGCAAACTCGTTAAGTCAATATATATATATAGCCATCCGCAGACAGATCTCTTTCGCTGTATCACAGCTCATCCGTACGGTTAGACTCCGATTGCTTTTAACCCAGGATTGAAACCCGACGGTATTGGCATCTGTCGCCGATTCTACTACCTCCGATCTATGGGTGCGTATATATATATATATATATATATATATATATATTAGTCATCCACATACAAGCCTGTTTCGCTGTATCACAGCTCATCAGTGTGGCTAGACGCATCCACTTTCTTCTGGTCGGAATCGAAACTCAACCGATTTGGTGTCAGTCGGAGTCGCTACTCCCTAAGCCATCGACTCATGGAATCAGAGAAGGGAAATTTTAACGTGTTGTGTATAAGCTGTGTATACACACGCCAGTCACCGAGAGAACTCAACTCAATTCATTTCTGAAGAGTCACACATATAGCAGAAGTGGAAACTGTTTTTAAAATTTTCTTCTCCAGAGAGCTCAATCGTAATGAGTCCGCGGAAGTAACAAAATAGATGAATTTCAACGAAAGTAAATAACAGGATTGCATCAGTGTGGCAAGTAAAATAGAGAAATTGCTAGATTATTCCAGGTTAATCATCAAACGGCTAATAATATTGTCAAGAAATTTAATATAGAAGGCTATAGTCATCTGAAACTGTTGTGCCGTGGTTCGTACCATGTGACATACGGTCGCCCGGATGTGTAGGAGTTGTCATTATCACGAACTTCGTGAAGTAACACCTTAGTCCTGGGTATGACGGTTAACTGCATCCGGCAGCAAAGCCTCTGATTGGGAGGTTGTGAGGAACATGGAACCATGTCTTAATTGCTGTTGTTCCCAGGTCCACCCTGACCCGGAGTGGTAGCACCTGTTAGGGTCCCAGCTATGGGCAAATAGTTAACCCCCAAATACACTTTTATAGAAATGTATACATAAAAATAGACTTTTATAGAAAAATATACATTTTTGAAAAAAAATTATTACCATAACACATTTTTGAAAGAAAAAATTATCAGTAAAACATTGTGATTGCAAAACTAGAAGATATTTTCAGTTTTCTAAAATAAAAAAGAATTAAAACAAAAAATTCATTAAAATCTGAATAAATCAACCTACTCACTATAACCGAAAATTAAATACCTTAAAATCCTAGCTTTTTGGCATTAAATAACCCACAGAGGTGTCGATATGCCTTTAAACAAAACTCAAACTCAACATGGAAGTAACACCTACTACTGTGCGAGTAGTCATTTAAAGCTATTTAAGGCATACGGCCTATCATGTTGAATACACTTGTTCTTGCTCGATCATCGAAGTTAAGCAACGTTGAGCCTGGTCAGTACTTAGATGGGTGACCGCTTGGGAATACCAGGTGCTGTAAGCGTTTAGTGACGGATGTGCGTTGTGGTGCAGTGGATATCGGCTCGGAAAGAGAAATCGGTGAGCCGATTTCGAATTCCAGTTGAATACCCTGCATTCGCTTAAGCACTGGTACCCTTGCTAAAGGTATTAATCCGTCCCTTCCTTCTAGTTATGGGTTAAATAACAAGGGTAAAACTTGGGGACCCTGCTCTTAAAAACAAATCCCAATGAATCTTGATACTCGAAAAGAAAAGTTTTGTAAAAACAAAATATCCTGTCCCCAAAATCATTGGTTATGACCTTAAGTGATCCCATAAGGATTGATAGGTCGTTAAACCTCGAAACAAACAAACAAACAAAAAGCTATTTAATGAGTAAACAATCAATCTAAAAGGCAACATTTAGGCAACAAGAAACACCTGTCCGTCTTGTCTACTTGTAAAATGTAGAGTTCCAACAAAAGATGGTATATTCTAAGTTGTTTAACACAGCTAAACGTACAAATCAGGAAATAAAAGCGATAATTCTGAACTCTTGTCTCAGTTATCTTTTGATATTGAGCACACATATCTTCGGTGAACAACAAAAACAAAGGAATAGGTCTTGCGGTTCCAATACCTTTGGAGAGGCATATATATATATATATGCAGTGGGCTATGAAATGTTTTTAGCCACCCTTGCTTACAGCAATTATGGCTTGTGTAATAACTTGACTTATTTTTTTTCAAACAGTACCGTATCAAGCTACTCTCATCTATGAACGATAGTTGACTTATATTTCGCAATAAAAGTCCTCGGAAGTAAGAAAATTGGTGAATTTTAACGAGGGTAAATAATAGGATGGCATCAGTGTGGCAAATGAAATAGAGAAATTACTAGGTTGTTCCAGGTTAATCAGGAAACTGTTAATAATATTGTCAAGAAATATAACGAAGAAAGCCATTGTCGTGTGGAACAACGTTCAGGAAGAACAAGCATCGTGCCTGAGAGGACGAAATGGTTTCTGAAGTAAGAAGTCATCAGAAACTGCCATCAGAGGATCAAAGATTGCGTCAACAGCATTGAAATACTGCCATATACGGTAAAAAGAAAATGAATGAGTAAGGCTATCAAAGAGAAGTTCCAAGAAAGAAGACCTTGATTTCAGAAGTTAACAAGAACAGGCGTATGGATTGGATAAGAGAATTCAGCAAAGATTATGAAATTTGGCAGTCTGTAATTTGGTCAGATTAAAGTAAATTATGTCAATATTCAAATTTAAGACAGGTTTATGTTTGGAGAAATGAGACTCAGTCTTAGGACACTGAATGTCAACAGGGGACCTTGAAACATGGGGGGATTGGAGTAATAGTGTGGGGAGCTGTCGGTTTTTTTTTTATAATCGTGTAGCGCCAAGAAAGTCATTTTTCTACTACTGTTGAGCAGGGGGTTACATAGGAGGTAAGTTATGACAAGGAGTGACAGGTTATAGGGGGTGTCGGGAAAAGGGTAAGAGAACGATAAAAATACTGCTGAGAGTGGAGTGGACGAAGAAAGAAGCATGGGAGAGAGAGAGAGAGAGAGAGAGAGAGAGAGAGAGAAATGATGATGCAAGTTAGTGAGACAGGAAATGATTATTGACTTTACATTTGAATTCTTAAAGATTGTAGCTGTCGGGAAAGCAAGTAAACAGAAGAGAATTCCACAGACGGGAGGTGCGAGAGAAGAAGCTGATGGAGAAGAATTTGCGTTTACAATTTATTGGTTTCACAGTAAAAGGGTTGGACGTAGTTGATAATCTTGTGGCTCGAGCAAATTCATGTATGGGGGGTTACAAGTGAGTTAAGTTCATCTGAGCAGAAGCCGTGAAAGTATTTGTAGAAAAGACACAGGGAAGCCACATTGCGCTGGTGAGAAAGTGACTGTATCCGAGCTACCAAATCGGGATCGATCACATTACAGATTCTCTGTTGGATTTTGAAGCTGCTTCTTGTTGACGAGCGGATGAATGGTCCAAAATACTGTCAATTATTAGAGACAGGACTACTCCAACTATTTGAAACCAATCAAATTGACAAGAATGTCTACCTCTTTCAAGAAGATGAAGCGTCATGTTTTACAAGCCAAGTAGCAAAGGCCTGGAAGAAATCGCAAGGAACCAAGTCACTGGCATGGGTCACTGCCCAAAGTCCTGACATGAATCCAATAGAGCAGGTTTCGGATCACCTTGACCGCAAACTTTAAGATTGTGCAACCAAAATTCTAACAATGGCAACCCTTAAAGCAACATTGCTAAAGGACGGGCAAAATAATGATCAGACAATTGCTAATAACTTTATCAAATCCATGAATCAAATACAACAAAAACAAAGTATCGATTAAAAATAATGTTTTAACACACACACACACACACACACACACACACACACACACACACATATATATATATATATATATATATATTTTTTAATCATATCACCCCGAGCAAGGCGGTAACGCCACTGATGCGCAGGGGGCTACGTAAGGGTAAAAAGAATGGAAAAGAGAAAGCCGGAAACCACATCCTAAACAGGAAACAAGGGATGAGCCTCTTCACCTGTTCAATAGATGTGGGTGGAGTGTGAACCGGGCGATAGTTTAGTCTATCTACTCCAATTAGTCTATCTACTCCAATTATATATATATATATAACCAGGTCTAGGTTTAACAAAGAGAAAGAAGTAAGAAAATGTGTATGTGGTTGGAGGGAGTGGGAGAGGGTGGGCTAAGAAATGATAGAAATTGGTAGTGGATAAACATAGCTGTATTGGTGAAGTATAAGGCTAAGAAAATTTTTGTTTTTAAACTTAATATTTATATTTAATATATTTTTATATTTAATATATATTTTTATATTTATAGTTAATTTGAAATTGAAGGAAATCATTTTTTTTTAGAAAACTTTAATTCGATCACAATTTATAGTATAAAATAAAGGTAAAATTAGAGGTATATATATATATATATATATATATATATATATATATATATATACCTCTAATTTTATCGCCGACTGACGCCAATTCGGTCGAGTTTCAGTCCTGGGTTACGAAGCGACCGGAGTCTAAGCCGTACTGATAAGCTGTAATACAGCGAAACAAATCTGTCTGTGGATGACTATAGTATTTACGCTCTCACACCCTGATTGAGCACTCTGGAAGAGTGGTAGACTTTGTAAACAGTAGCTACCCCGGTATTTACGCACTGCTCATTCGATAATGAATTGGAGCACTCTAGCTATTGGGCGTGTTTATAAGTGCTAAAACAGCCTGCCTTCTTTTACTGGATGCTCGTGGCCTAGGGGTAGAATCGCCGACTGACGCCAATTCGGTCGATTTTCAATCCTGGGTTAGGAAGCGACCGGTGTCTAAGCCGTGCTGATGAGCTGTAATACAGCGAAACAGATCTGTCTTCGGATGACTATATATATATATATATATATATATATATATATATATAAAGAAAAGTTCAAATGATTTATCTGATTAACAAACTAATGTATTTCACTGAGAATGACCTGTTTACATTGATGTGTCCATTATCTTAAGATGTTTCCGCTAAAACCGAAACACGTCACATAGGATCTACTATAATTTGTTATTCAATTACACATTATTATTATGTATACAGATTTATATATTTTATATATAAATAATCTCAGTTTGTTTCATCCTAAAACCTAATGTTCAACTTATATTTCTTGTCTTTTGATTGGACTATTTGCAAATACTGGCCAATGGCGCATTATGGGTACTAAGTTTTATAGAGTGGGGTGATAACATGTAAATTATTCTAACGGGTGTTGATAAGAAATAATTGTGGGTCCGAATGCTTTTATTTGTTGCTATTTTGTATTGCTGTTCGTTAAATTTTTAATCAGTATTTATATTTGATTTCTTAATTTTTTGTTGTTGATTATTAGTATTACATTTATTTGTCTTTCTGTGTGCATCCGTAGTTCGTTGATATGTTTATAATTTAATCAATTTCTTTCTTTAATTAGATTACTTGTTTTTTTTTTTGTTTTTGTTTTTGTGGTATATTTTTGGTATAAATTGTTGGCTTTATTACATGTCACATTATCTGTGTTACATGTAATGTAACATGTTACAGGTAATGTAACATGTAACAAAGCTAACACTTTAAACTACATTTGTATTTTTCATGATCGTATTTTGCAAGGAATTCATTTTGAGTTAAATACTGCCTATCTCTGATATTGAACATATATATATATATATATATATATATATATATATATATATATATATATTTGGTCAATATCAGAGGTACTCTTTAGACAGTTTGTGCGGGACCCAGAGAATCCAGCTGGTCTGACGCCAATGCCTATGTCCTGACTCTCTTTTCCTTTTTCTCTTTCTTTTCCTTTTTCGCTTTTTTCTTTTTTCCTTCTTATTTTTTAATTTTTAATTTTTTTATCTTTCTCTTCAGTTAAAGGAAATGCTTATTCCGGCAAAATATTTTGTACCAAATTGAAGGAATATTGTGTGGTCTGATGAAATGAGCTAATTAAGCTCATAGAAATGAATTATAATTTATAACCAATTTAAATGATGTGTTAAGTTTTCCTTTATAAATATTATATTGCTCTGGATAACATCCACTGAGCTCTCTATATAAATATAACACTTAATATTTTATATTAAGTTAATCTTGTTGGATTATCCTCACCGTTTACGGACTGTATATATATATATATATATATATATATATATATATATATATATATATATATATATCAGGTCAGTGCAAAAGATTTTGCCGGGTTGTAAAAGGGGCATTTTAAATCATTGTAATATATTTTATGCATATTGTTATTACTTAAACATATCACCGTGATTAATTTATAACTTTTTCTTTCAGATTATTAAAGCACACGGCTTCTGCTGCCCACTAGATACGAATTTTCACGAGATTAGCAACTAGAACCCACCCTTTTACAGTGAAACCGATAAAATGCAACCGCAACTTCTACTCCAACAATTTCTTTTCTCGCACTTCCCGACTGCGGAATTCCCTTCCACATGATTGCTTCCTCGACGGATACAATCTCCAGGAGTTTAAATGTAAGATCAATAGACACCTTCCTAACACACTAACTCGCTCCCATTCTTTCAAACACTCTTCCCATCTGCCCAAACCCTTCATCCTCGGTATCCTTACCCATCTATCAGCTTTCTTCTGATATTTCCTACATTTAACCACTACTCCTCTTTACCTTCCCCTATGTAGCCCCATGCGCAATAGTGGCAGTGGAATGCCTTGCTTGGGGTGAAATGATTAAAAAAATTCATTCATATTTTGCTGCAATATTCTCACCCATGTTCTTTCCATCTAAAGACCACATTAGGCGTGCTCTACTCTATGAGATTCACAGAGGTTCCAATGCAAATGCAGCAGCGCGATCTATTCAGGATGCTTATGGAATTGATGCATTGAAAGAAAGAAAAAATGGGTCTCGCACGAACTGTCTCCAGAGAACCTGCGACAACGTGTTTCTTGTTGCGTATCTTTGCTTTCACGACACCTTCAGACACCATTTTTGGGTAGGCTTGACACAGGTGATGAGAAGTGCTGCATAGTCTCCCGACTTAGCTCCCTTTGATTATCACTTATTTCGAGGGTTACAAAACCATTTAGATGGCCTGAGGTAAACATCACGAGAGGAGATTGAACACGAGTTAGATGCATTTGTCACAACAAAACCTAAAAAGTTTTCCAAGCGATGCATTTATATACTCGTTGAGAGATGGAATCAAGTTTTAAAGAGCAAAGGTCGTTGTTGTTATGAATAAAGATTTTAAGAAACACAGTTTTTCGTTTTCAAAATGAAATTTTAAATCGGTAAAAACTTTTGTACCGACCTGATATATTTTAGTAATTTCTACATGTCTAACCTTGAAAATACTACCTTTGCAAAATTTACAAAACCATCAATATATCTACGATATGTTGATGATATCCTACTATCAATTAAAAATACTGATGAAATCTTACAACTTCAAAAACAGTTTCAAAATAACTGAGTTTTAAAATTTACTTATGAACTTAGCAAAGATAACAAAATTCCTTTTCTTGATATATTAATTAACACTGACAACAATAAATTTACTATCTCACCGTATCAAAAACCCACTAATAAAAATCCCTCCACACTCAATTATATTAGTGAATGCCCCCACTATTACAAAATAGCCATTATAAAAAATCTATTATATCGTGCAAAAGTCAATTCAAAAATGTATTCATTGTATAAAAAATTAACAAAAACCCGACACACCAACTAAAATCTAAACTTAATAAACTCATTAGTGCCAACAACGCTGATCAGAATTCCTTAAAACTCCCTAAAATTATTGGTGACTATAAACCTGGTTACATATACGGAACCATAAAAACTCATAAACCTAACTATCCTCTCCGCCCTATCATATCCCAAATTCCTACTCCTGTATACCAGTTAACTAAACATATTAACCAGCTTATCACACCCTACCTTCCGAGTAAATACAGCATAAAGTCAACACTAGAGGCAATCCAAATCCTCAAGAGTGAAAAACCTAATAATGAAATCATAGCTTCACTTGATGTGGAAAACTTTTTACTAATGTACCCGTCAGTGAAACTATTGATATAATTATAAGAAATGTTTACAGTAATCCTTCATTACCCCCACTCAAAATTAATCCCAACATCCTAAGAAAAATTCTACTAGATTGTACTACTGAAGTGCCTTTTGTTGATCCAAACAACACTATATATATACAACGTGACGGAGTCTCCATGGGTTCAGTGCTTGGTCCGACTTTTAGTAATTTCTACATGTCTAACCTTGAAAATACTACCTTTGCAAAATTTACAAACCATCAATATATTTACGATATGTTGATGATATCCTACTATCAATTAAAAATACTGATGAAATCTTACAACTTCAAAAACAGTTTCAAAATAACTCAGTTTTAAAATTTACTTATGAACTTAGCAAAGATAACAAAATTCCTTTTCTTGATATATTAATTAACACTGACAACAATAAATTTACTATCTCACCGTATCAAAAACCCACTAATAAAAATCCCTCCACACTCAATTATATTAGTGAATGCCCCCACTATTACAAAATAGCCATTATAAAAAATCTATTATATCCTGCAAAAGTCAATTCATCTACAAATCAGATCTTCCACAGTGAACTAAAAAACATAAAACAGACACTCATCAATAATAATTTCCCCAACTACATAGTTGATGAACAAATACATTATTTTCTTAAAAAGCTTAACATGGAAAAAACAACACATGATACTAACCCAACCAATCCTAAACATATCACTCTCTTATACCGTAGCCAGATGCACTCCAACTACCAACTAGATGAAAACATCCTAAAAAAACTCATAAATACTAATATTTCTCCGACAGACTCTAACAAAAGAATTAAGTTTATTATATATTACACTAAATCCACTACATCTAATTCATTTGTCCGCAACGACTCTTCCCCCACCGTTAGTGATTTGCAAAAAACCAATGTAGTATATAAATTCATATGTCCATTTAGAGAATGTATCTCTAACAACCTCAATAATATCTACATCGGCCACACCACAAATTCGCTCTCACGGCGTCTGATGTTGCACTTAAATAAAAATTCAAATATATTCCGTCATTTAGAACAACACGGTTATCAACGCACACTTCTGAGAAAAACGCTTGTTGATAACACGTACATACTCAAACAAGAAAATAATAAGCAGAAACTAAAAATCCTCGAAGCACTCTACATTAAACAATTTAAACCTGGTTTGAATACAATCAATTTCGATATTTCCAATAACGTACTCAAATGTCTGTAATCAGACCAGGGACCACAACACCACTACTTTACCATTGTCTTCGGCCATCCGCCACGGTAGGGATGGACTTATATTTTCAATTCAATTCTCTTTATTGTTAATAGCTTAAATGTTCTATGTTTACTGTGTGTTAATATTTACTCTTTGATAATGGCTTATGTGAGCCGAAAGCTTAGACCCGATAAAAAATTCAACAAATACTGTGATTTTTTGTTGTCTTTCAACGACATCACCATCAAGTATATCAGACGGTATGAACGGATCCTTCACAAAATTAATAGACAAAACTTGTGTATATTATTCAATGAAACCTGCATTAATATATATATATATATATATATATATATATATATATATTCGTAATAAAAATAAAGTAAAGGGAATCTAATAGTCGATTAATAAAGCTGATCTTTATTTTAATCAAATATTAATGTTAATGCCCTAATAAGTTATCTTTAGTGCCTGTCCTTATATTCTTCAAATTAGAAATTGCATTGTTTTGATCGGCCCCCCATTCTCTGTAACAATGTTTCTCTGAGTAAGGTGGTTTGGCTAGTCTTGAACCTTTTAAAATTCACCAATTTGAAATAAACCTTATCACTTGATAAGACACAGATAATGTCGAAACAAAATGACTACTTTTCTAGTGATATTATAACATATTTATATTTTATATATATATATATATATATATATACTGTTGTGTAGTTTTCCTTTTCATAAAAATGGACTCGTCCAGAGTATACTTATACTACTGCTCCTCTACATCCCTGGCTATCTTCCCCTCTTAAGGAAGGATTCCACTGTCCACATGCATGGGCTGGGGATCTAAGTCAGCGAACACCTCCCCATAGCGAGGGTGACTTCACTTGAATCTGCTGCCCACCAGTACGTATGTCTCCGTCTGTCTCTCCTCAGTTCGGTGAGTTACTTATTCTTTCTGTGCCGTTCTCCCTCCTCTCCTGACTGCTCCCTTCTAGATAGCATTGCTGACAACATTGATAAGACTATTTCCTGCCACCCATTCGCTCACATATTTGTATTCGGAGATCTCAACGCCCATCACTCTGAGTGGCTTAAAGACTCTGTTACTGATCTAGCGGGCGTCCACGCCATGAACTTCGCTATTTCCCAATCACTTACGTAAGTGGTGGACTTCCCCACTCGCTTCCCAAGCACTCCCTCCGGGCACTCCTCAATACTAGATATATGTTTTACCTCTGCCCCTGACGCCTGTCAAGTCTCGCAGCTTTGTCCGCTCGGCAACTCCGACTATGCTGTTGTCTCTCTCAGTATTTCTTTCCACTCTCACTCCCCTCAGGAGCCTCCTACCTATAGGACCTCCTACCGCTACCAAAAAGCTGACTGGGATGCATTTCGCGATTTCCTCTGCGACCTCCCTTGGGGAAAAGTGTTCGACATCCAAGCTGATGACTGTGCCTCTGAGGTCTCGTCATGGGTGAAAGCTGGTATTGATGCCTTCATACCCACCAGGAAGTATTGTCTAAAACCTCATTCCTCTCCGTGGTTCTCTCCTGCCTGTTCGGCCGCCATTGCCCACAGGAACCATTACTTCCGACTATTCAGGAGCCAGTCATCTGATCACAATAGGCGTCTATTCACGTCTGCTCGCAATAAGTGCAAGAGAATCCTGAATGACGCCAAACGGTTGTTCGCTGAGAGAATGCGACAGCGCATAGCTGACCGCAAGTTCGGCTCTAAGGACTACTGGAGGATATGCAAACGGGTGCTTAACAACTGCAAATCCTCTATACCTCCCTTAATCTATGAATTTGAGGTTCTCACATCATCTGCGGACAAAGCTGAGTGCTTTGCCCGCAGATTCTCAACCAACTCCACGTTCGACTCATCTGTCACCTGACTTCCCCGTTAGAACTGAGGCCAAACTGCAAGACGTACATATTACCCCGAAGGTAGATACCCGAGTAATTTCAAAACTTGGCCTCTATAAGGCGAGCGGTGGCGACGGAATCCCGGTGATAGTCCTTAAGAGGTGTGCCCCTGAACTCTCCCCTGTCTTCTCTAAACTGTTTAACTACTGCCTTTCTGCTTCCTGTTTTCCTGCATGCTGGAAGTTCTCTTCAGTCGTTCCTGTTTTTAAGAATTGTGGTGAACCCTCGGACCCATCCAACTATCGCCCTATCAGTCTTCTTCCGAGGTAATAATCAATGCTGAAATAGTTCAACATCTTACAGCCCACAAACTCTTCTCTGACAAGCAATATGGCTTCCGCTTTGACAGGTCTACTGCCGATATGCTAACAACCTTTACGGAGTACATGCTCCGGACCCTCGAGGAGTGAGGCGAGGCTCGTGCAGTTTCTTTGGATATCTCCAAGGCTTTTGACAGGGTCTGGCACTCTGGCCTCCTTTGAAAGCTACGGGGTTACGGCATTACTGGAGGCCTGCTTGACCTAATCCAGTCCTTTTTAAACAACCGCAAAATGAAGGTCGTTTTGAATGGGCATGCCTCTTCATCCTACAGCACGAATGCTAGTGTCCCACAGGGCTCTATCCTGGGCCCGGCGCTCTTCCTTATTTTCATCAATGACCTCCCAGATGAGATCAAGTCCCAAGTAGGCATCTACGCAGATGACACCACAATATACTCCCGCACCAGTAAGAAACCTGTCATGGCGGACAGACATAATCTCGTTGCTGACCTTGAACGGGATCTACACTCTGTGGTGAATTGGGGCAAGAAGTGGCTTGTCAACTTCCATGCGTCCAAGACCAAGCTGTTGTCTGTCAAACATCACAGGCAACCTCTCCTGCGTCCCATGAGTATGGACCGAGCGATTCTCCCTGAGTGCAATACACTGCGCCTTCTCGGCCTTACCCACTCTTCGGATCTCAAATGGAACCGCTACATCGAATCCATAGCTAAATCCACTGCTAAGAAGGTTGGGTCACTGTGACGATCCAGGACGTTCTTTTCGCCTGAATCCATCCTGCATATATACAAGTCTACCATTCGACCCTTCATGGAGTACTGCTGCTATTTATGGTCAGGCGCCCCTGCTGCTCCCCTCAGTGTTCTTGATAGGCTCCAAAGAAGAGTTAGTAACGTGATAGGTGCTGACTTGTCGGCTCGACTACAGCCACTTTCCCACCGACGAAATGTGGCCTCCCTTTGTCTGTTCTATAAGTACTTTCATGGCTTCTGCTCAGACGAACTTAAGTCACTGGTGCCTCCTCAACAGGTGTTTACTCATGCAACTAGAATGGCAACTGGGTCCCACCCATTCACAGTTAGGTTAGCCAAATGCAGACAACAATTCTACTCCTGCAGTTTCTTCTCTCGCACTTCCCGCCTGTGGAACTCGCTCCCATATTCTTGCTTTCCTGACGGCTACAACCTCTAGAAATTTAAATGCAGTGTCAATACTCATCTACTAACCACTTGACTGTAGCCCTTCCCCGACCCTGTGTATCCTTCCCTTTCTATCCCCCCTTGCAACTGTCATCACACCTGCATTGTCATCTTTCTATTGCTTCTTTCTAATTGGTTTGTAATCCTCTTCTCCCTCCTCTAATTAATTTCTTTCAGTTATGTAGCCTCCCGCACATCAGTGGCATTTATGCCTTGCCCGGGGTGAAATGATTAAAAAAAATATAGAAGCGAGACGGAATGATACCGAGATTTCACAGAGAGTTAACCGGAAAATACGAGAGTCCAGAGAGAGATTAGCAGTCAGTACACAGTAGCTCATGTGCGCCACTCACCGAGAAGATTATTACGCAGTACCCGTCAGCTTCCGATGCGGACATACTCGATGCGGACATACTCAATATACCACGGCTTCACTTCCAGAGACTTGTACATATATATTTAATAGCCCGCATTCCTGGACCACTAATCTTCATTCAAGTCTGTATCCTTACGTTGATGCACTTATTTTCTATCTCAATTACTGGTCGTCGTTGTTCATTTATTTGTGCGAGCCCATTCCCTGGAAACCGCAATATATATATATATATATATATATATATATATAAGTTGTCTTAAAACTGCTTCTTGCTTGTTATTTAATTTTTCATGTATTCTTATATTTTCTTAGAGAATTTTGAAGTATATAAGAAACTGTCCAGACGTTTTTGAAGTATGTAAAAGATTGTCCAGAAGTTTTTGAAATACATAAGAAATTGTTCAGAAGTTATTGAAATATATAAGAATTTGTCCAGAAATGAACTTGCCCGAGATACTAGATTAGCATCTAGGTCCCACTCTTTTAGAGTGAAACAGATAAAATGTAACCGCAATGTCTACTCTAACAGCTTCTTTTCTTGCACTTCCCGTCTGTGGAATTCCCTTCCATATTTCGGTGTCGTTCGGTATCTTACGGTAACCTGACGGATCTCTTACAATGTTTGTCATATCTCACTATGGAAGGGGTATATGTATACTCAAATCAAGTCCATTATCATAGAAAAGAAGGGAGATCCCACAACATGTATTAAGTGTTTGTTTTCCAAAATTGGATAAATACAATTTAAGAGCACACACACTGACCATAATTCGTAACTATAAAAATAAATTCGCACAAACTAACGAACGAAGGTGTAATACATAAAAGAACATGTTATGACTTCAAGAAACATAATGAAACAAATGTGATACTTCCCATCCTCCAAAAAAAGATATAAATATAGTCAAAACATTATATCAAAAACACATTTTTTTAATCATATCACCCCGAGAAAGGCGGTAACGACACTGATGTGCAAAGGGCTACGTAAGAGTGAAAAGATTAGAAAAGAGAAAGCCGGAAACCACATCCTAAACAGGGAACAAGGGATGAGCCTCTTCACCTGTTCAATAGATGTGGATGGAGTGTCAAACCGGGCGATAGTTTAGTCTATCTACTCCAATTGAAAAAATAAAAAAGAAAAGAGTGAAAAGATTGGAAAAGAGAAAGACGTGGGTGGAGTGTGAACCGGTCTATCTACTCCAATTGAAAGAGAAAACCGGAAACCACATTCTGGATAATACTTTATGACAGCTGAAAGTAATTAGACTTTATAAAATTTATATTCAAAATTTCAGTGAAATCCAGGAAATTGTTTTTTCGAAATAATTATTTATCTGATATTATTTCTTCTTATAACAGTTCACTGCAACTATAGAATCTGTTTTCATGATGGAAAAACGGGATACTGGTTGAATTACTGTCGGACGCATAATTCTTCCTTAGTAAAACTACTCAATCTAAACTGTTTCTTATTAATTTCATTCTTTAAAACTCTAGAAGATAGCAATTCAGATTGATATAACCACTAAGAATAATGTTATATATACACTAACGGCCATAATCAATAGGCCATCCCAGTGTTTTAAAAGAAATGATGTATTTCATAATATTTTTTGTATTTACTGCCAAGTGGATAATTGTAAAAGAAAATAGAACGGTTCTTTTATTATAATTACTTTGCAAAATTTTACAAGGCAAATAGCGACAACTTACCCATCGCACCCTGTAGATTTTATATATATATATATATATATATATATATATATATATATATATATATAACCGGAGTCTATGCGTACCGATGAGCTTTGATACAGCGAAACAGATCTATCTGCGGATGACAATGTTTACGCTCTCACACCCTGATTGAGCACTCTGGAAGAATGGTAAATTTTGAAAAACTGTAGCTACTCTGGCGGGTAAGCATCGCTCATTCAGTAAAATGATTTAGAGCACTTTGGCTGTTGGGCGCGTATAATGATAATATATGCGCTAAAAATGCTGCCTTCTTCCACCGAACGCCCATAGCCCAGGGGTAGAATCGCCGACTGACGCCAATTCGTTTGGGTTTCAATCCTGGGTGGGAAAGTAATCGGAGTATAACCGTACTGATGAGCTGTGATACAGCGAAACAGATCTGTCTGTGGATGACAATATATCTATATGCACTACCGGCCATAATTATTCGGCCACCTAAAATGCCAAATACAGGTGGGGGATGTTAAAATCAAGCAGGTACGAAAATTTAAATATTTGGGAAGTGTTCTAACTGAAGACAGAAACAGCGACACAGAGATCCAAAGGCAAATTGGCATGGCGAAGGACTCGTTCCAGAAGCTCAGTAAAGTGTTAAGACACTGAAAACTTTCTCTAGAAACAAAGAAGAGAGTACTGTATTGTTATGTGATGTCAGTTCTTCAATATGGCAGTAAATGTTGGACAATATCAACAATGATGAAGGGAAAAGTGAAGCAGCTGAAATGTGGTTCTACAGAAGGATGCTGCGGATATCGTGGACCGAGAATGTGAGCAATGACGAAGTGTTAGAAAGAATGGAAACGAATAGGAAATTAATATTGAGCATCAGGAAGAGACAACTAAAGTTCCTGGGACATGCAATGAGGAAGGAGGGCTTGGAGAACCTGATACTAACAGGCCAGATAAAGGGAAAAAAGACAGAGGAAAGCAGCGGATAACATATTTAAAGCAACCGATCAGGTGGATGACAGAGAGACGTTACAGGAGAAAGTGTGCTTTTTCTTCATCTTCTTCTTCTATGTACCTTGTCCTGAAAGGACAAGGTACATAGAAGAAGAAGAAAGATAAGAAAAAGACGAAGAAGTGTTTTAAAAGAAATGATGTAATTCATACTATTTTTAGTATTTATTGCCAAGTGGATAATTGTAAATGAAAATAGAATGATTCTTTTGTTAATACTGCACAATAACATGTGCATCAAATGAACTGTTCTGGTGTCCAGATTTTGTACTCTCTTCCCCATGCTAGTCTCTTCTTCTTATTGTCTAGTCAAAGCAAAGGTGCCCTGGCTTCCTTGTAAAATTTTGCAAAGTAACAATAACAAAAGAAGACTTCTATTTCATTTAAAATTATCCACTTGTAATAAATACTAAAAATAGTAAGAAATACATCATTAAAAAAAACTGGGGTAGCCTAAAAATTATGGCCGCTAGTATATATATATATATATATATATATATATATATATATATATATATATGTAGATAATTCCAGGTGTAGAGGACTCAAGGTTATTTTTTTATTTTGAGTGCTCTGGCATTTATTTTATTATGAACAGTGCTCAATATAATGAGTATTATAGAGCTTAATATAATTATGTTTTTTTTTAATCGTATCACCCCGAGCAAGGCGGTAACGCCACTGATGTACAGGGGGCTACGTAATAGTGAAAAGATTGGAAAAGAGAAAGCCGGAAACCACGTCCTAAACAGGGAACAAGGAACATTGCGACACGGAAATTACACAACCAACACCAACATTGCCTGATGATGAGAAGCTATCTCGAAACATAGAAATTTCCGTGTTGCAATGTACAATTAATTCGTAACTACATAATTATATATATATATATACAGCAAATGTACGGGGTACGATGGGTGGGTAGATTGTCGCTATTTGTCTTGTAAAATTTTGCAAAGTAACAATGAGCCGGAAACCACATCCTAAACAGGAAACAAGGGATGAGCCTCTTCACCTGTTCAGTAGACGTGGGTGGAGTGTCAAACCGGGCGATAGTTTAGTCTATCTACTCCAATTGAAAAAAAGAAAAAAGAAAAGAGTGAAAAGATTGGAAAAGAGAAAGCCGGAAACCACATCCTAAACAAGGAAACAAGGGATGAGCTTCTACACCTGTTCAATAGACGTGGGTGGAGTGTGAACCGGGCAATAGTTTAGTCTATCTACTCCAATTGTAAAAAAAATAAAATAAAATAAAAAAGAGTGTAAATCATCTGCACATCCAACATCAAACATTGCCTGATGATGAGAATCTATCTCGAACATTAGAAATTTCCGTGTCGCAATGTACAATTAATTCGTAACTACATAATTATATATATATATAGCAATTCTACAGGGTGCGATGGGTACATTGTCGCTATTTGCCTTGTAAAATTTTGCCAAGTAATAATAACAAAAGAACCGTTCTATTTCCATTTAGAATTTATATATTATAAATATATATTCGTCATCGACATACAGGCCTGTTTCGCTGTATCACAGCTCATCAGTGTGTCTAGACATCCACTTGTTTTTGGTTGGCATCGAATCCCGACCGATTTAGTGTTAGTCGGTGTCGAACTTCTGGTGTTATTTTTATGCAATACCCGTCTTTATTGAAATATGCTGATCGTTAGACGAAGGAAGTGAACGGAGCATCAACTCAAATACGAACATTCACTCAAAATAACGAACTAATAAATATCAGTCAGTTAAGTGGCATACGTAATACACGTTTTGGTTGATCATGTCTCGAAAGAGACATGACTGACTCGGCAAAAGATTATCCCGCAGTAGGTTGCCATTGCTTTCTGGTTGCCGACCAAGGCTATAGAACCCAATCTGTCCTGTTATTTGACTCATAGCTAGAGGGAGATGATATGTATGATATTATTAAGTAGTAATTATAGGGGGATCAGATTATTACTTCATGACAATAAAAAACCGATCCCCCACTTTATGCCCAGTAAAAGTTTTAATTATGTTTCCAACTATTATATTCAGTCAGTCAGTTAAGTGCCATACGTGATACACGCTTGGGCGATCATGTCTCGAAAGAGACATGACTGACGCGGCAAAAGATTATCCCGCAGTAGGTTGCCATTACTTTCTGCGGTAGACTGGTTGCCAGCCAAGGCAATAGAAGCCAATCTGTCTTTTTATTTAACCCATAACTAGAGGGAAGAGACGGATTAAAACCTTTCCCAAAGTTATTGGTGCGTAAGTGAATGCAAGGAATTTAAGTGGAATTCAAACTCGGCTCCCCGATTTGTCGTTCCGAGCCGATATCCACTGCACCACAACGCACATCCTCCGTCGAATTAAAAACATAAAATATACGTATATATATATATATATATATATATACTTTTTCGTCCAACATCTCATCAGGAGAAAATCGTTGGAATTCTAAATCAAACGAAAAGAACCCCAACTAAAATAAAGAGCAAACGAAAAGCGGGGGAAACACGTTAAAATAAATATACATATAAATCTGTATTTATAACGAGGGGAGGAGAAATCGCGTGTAAACTATTAGCGAGGGACATTTAAAATAGAATACCCCCCACAAATATAGAGACCTCACGAAATTCTTCTGCCAGGAAAGAGAAGGTTGACGTATAGATATACAGACTGTTTCCAAAAGCTTTAAATGATTATTGGAACAAGCTATATGCAAAAATATGCATTATCCACATGCAAAGAAAGATTAACAATACTGGAGATTTTGTCTGTGTGTGTGTATGTGTGTGTGTGTTTGTGTGTGTGTCCTTTACCTATAGACGCCGAAACGGCTGAACCGATTTTCTTGAAAATTTACGCAATTGTACTATAAGCGTCTGCGAGTGTTCTTAGCTAGGTTTTGTGTATCGGTACCCCCGATAAATATCGAAAATCGATAATCGAAAAAATCGGGTTATAGAAGGAGTGGTCCGATTTTAATCAAATTTGATACACTCATACACAAAGACATAAGAAACGATATTCAGAAGATTCAAGGCTGCAGTTCTTACAATGGTGCAGAAAATCAATAATATTTATATATAAAAGGTAAGATGTTTGTGTGCGTGTCTGTTTATCTGCCTGTATGTCTGTATTTTTTTCAGCCCTTTTATTTTAGTTTTTGCTTCGAGTTTGGCTCTAAGTAGGTATAATTGTAGTTCTTAGTCTCAGCCATGATACCATTTACTCAGAGGACTTATTTAGCCTTCAAAATTCAGTTAACGACAAAAAAAATTATTTGATATCGATACCAGGAAATCAAAATTTGACTTACATCCATTCATTTTTCTTTCAGTTTACGGTTTCGCTTTAACTGAAAACAACTATTGCTTTTTAGACTTTCGTGCCAAGGTCCAAAGAGTCTGAGCTCCAGGACCATGGATTAGTTTTAAAGCTTTCATTACACCCGAGCAACGCCGTGCTATACTGCTAGTTAGTAATAAAAAAGAGAAATCCTACATTTAATAACATCAGTTTCGAACACGAAAACAATGTTCTTACCATGTTCGAAACTTAAGATACACATGACTCCGTATACACAAAATTTACGCATATTTACTTCCAAGTAAAATAAAATTCATTCTTGAAAAGTATAGCCAAAATCGCTCGATAAAACAAAACTTTCAAACAATTCCTTTATAATTTAACTTCTAAAAAGAAAAGAAAATCATAAGAACACATGAAAAATTATATAAAAATCATAATAATAATAACTTCTCTGCCATTTTTAATTAAACCTGCATACAAGAGAGATTGTTGCTCAAATACACAATATATATATATATATATATATATATATATATATATATATATATATATCGGATGTTTGGAGTAACTACTAGAGATGGTGACGTTATGTTTCCATTCATCTTCCCACGGGACGTCAGACTCAACACGGAGTCCTACACCAAGTGCCTTGTAGAGGTAGTGCTGCTCTGGGTCAAGAGGGTGGCTGCTGGAAGATGTTGTGTCTGGCAACAGGACACTGCATCATATCACATACACAAATGTTGACTACCAAACACTCTGAAATATTCATGTTAGAGCCTCATGAAGCGAATGTGGGAATGACGTTTCCAAATTTATGGCGGAGTGAATAGCGTAATAGTGCTCTATTCTCGCAGACGGTGCCCAACTGACCCTACAATATTGTGCAGTCGACAAAATCTAAGTCAAACAACCCCCATGCGCGAAATTAAAAATATCAAATGACGCCAATTTATCAATCGCACCATATACATTTTTTTCTGTGTATATAGATATATTTTTATTTATTACTTTTCGCAGTGCATTTATCTCTCTCTCTCTCTCTCTATCTATCTATCTATCTATCTATCTATCTCAGTTTGTTCATATCTATCTATCTATCTATCTATCTATCGCAGTCTTTTCATATCTATCTATCTATCTATCTATCTATCTATCTATCTATCTATCGCAGTCTTTTCATATCTATCTATCTATCTATCTATCTATCTATCTATCGCAGTCTTTTCATATCTATCTATCTATCTATCTATCTATATATATATATATATATATATATACATGTATGTTCTCAGCTAGAATGCCTTTTGTGTCTTGTTTTCAAAGCTTGAAAAACAACCTAAGGTTTGTCGACCACCCATGTTAGACCTCACGCAGCAAAGACATGATAATCAATTGTTGCCTTTTTCATCTGCCTCTTCTCTTTAAAAAACAAATCCGTACAAAAAATAAAGAAGCTTCCCATCTCTACACTTGACACAAATACCCTGATATATATATATATATATAAAGGGTTAGAGTAAAAGAGCAGGGTGTTATGTACGTGGTATACAGAGCAAGGTAGATAGAGGACTATATATTGTCTTTTCTAGCATCGCAAGTGAATAAGCCCATAATGATACAATAGGATTTCCCCTATATCAAAACGAGGTGTCCACTCGTAATGCCGGATGTGCGTTTGAACGCGGACCGAGGTATTATTTTCTCTTAGCCAACACCTTCTTATATATAAATGTCATTGTATTTCTTTTTTTTTTTTTTACTCCCGTGACTCAGTTCTACTATACAATACCGTCGAAACTTACCGCTCGGAACATACATCATAAAATAAAAAGCAAACAAAAATACATTTTTTATTTATTTATTTTTTACTTGGAATGGGTCTGAATTAATTATAAAATCTCTTCTGCCCTCTTTGATGTAAAAGATGAGACTGGAGACCACGGTGGTGTCTTACCTACCTTGTGTTATTTATTTCTTACTGGTTTTTCACATTTCTCAACAGCATTTTTCGTCTTTCGTGTTTCTTCATAGCCTCGTTTTCAGACTTTTTTTTTCTTATATTTTATTCCCGCTGTTTATTTCTTCCGCGTTTTTCATTCACTTTTACTGTTTTTTTATTCTCCTACTTTTTTGTTTTAATTTTAGTTTTTCATTTACTTTTTATTAACTTACCTTTTATTCTTTTCCCCTGATTTAATCTTTCTTTATTTCTCTGCTATTTCGTATTTCTTTTCATGCTAATCTTATTCGTCATTCTTCAGCCATCTTTTCCTCCTCCTCTACCTTCTCCAATCCTTCTCCTCTTCCTCTTTCTTTTTCTCCATCTCCTCCTTCTCCTTTTCCTCCTCCCCTATTCCTCTTTCTCCTCCTCCCCTTCCTCCTACCTCCTTCTCGGCTTTCTTTTCCTCCTTCTTCTCCTCATCATTCTCCTCCTTTTTCTTATTCTTTTGATTTATTTTTCAGTCTTCAGTTGCTTTTCTTTTCTGTTTTCTTTCCTCCATTTTCTTTTTGTTATTTTTTCGCTTATTCTATCTTTATTTCTGTGCTCTTTTCTAATTTCTTCCATCGCGTTCTTATTCATTTACTCTTTCCAACACATTTCTTCTCTCTTTCAAATTAACGATCTTAATTTTATTTTCTTCACTCATCTTTTTCTTCGTTTATTTCATTATCTCTTTCGTTTGATTTCATTGGTCTTTCATAATCTTGTTCATTTTATTTTTATTCCCTTTGGTCCTGGGTATACCGGTAAACTGCATCCGGTAGCAAGGCCTCTGATTTGAAGGTTGTGATGAGCATAGAACCACCTCTTAATTGCTGTTGTTCCCAGGTCCACCCTCACCCGCAGTGGTAGCACCTGTTAGGGTTCTAGCTATGGGCAAATAGTTAACCCCTAAATACACTTTTAAGCAAACATATACAGAAAAATAGACTTTTATAGAAAAATATACATTTTTGAAGGAAAAATATTACCAACAATACAGTTTTGAAGAAAAAATATTACCATAACACATTTTTGAAAGAAAAAAAATTATTACCAGCAATAAATTTTTAAATACAAAGCTAGAAGATATTTTCAGTGTCTAAAAAAAAAGTTTAATCAAAATCTCGACTAAATCGAACTTCTTACTATAGCCGAACAAAAAAAAAAAACCCTTAAAACCCTACCTTTTTGACATTAAATAACCCACTGAGGTGTTGATGTGCCGTTAAACAAAACTCACTCACTCACATATTCCCTTTATCTTATTCCGATTGCATTTAAAAAAAAACAAAAAACGTTTTCCTCTTTCTCTTTTTTCGTTTATGTAAGTTTTTCAATCATCATCATCATCATCATCATCATCATCGTCGTCGTCGTCGTCGTCGTCATCATCATCATCGTCGTCGTCGTCATCATCATCATCATCATCATCATCGTCGTCATCATCGTCGTCGTCATCATCATCATCATTTGCTTCTTCACGCTTTCCGACCCCCCTTTGCAGATGTCATCGTTTTTTTTGCTTTTTTGAAATATTATATTATTTCTTCTTCTTTTGCTTCTTTATCCTTCACGATCCATTTGATCCCTTTTTCTTCCTTCAATTCTTTTTTTTTCTGGAATTTTATTTATTTTATTTCTCTTTTTTTCTGAATTCATTTTTAATTCCTTCTTCTTTTCGTTAACTTTAGTTCTTGCTTAGTTTTATGTCCTTTTTATTTTTTCGCTTCATATTATTTTTTCCTTCTTTTCTCGAATTTCTTCTTTCTCGAATTTTCTTTTCTTTTTCTTCTCTTTTTCTTTATTTTCTTCCTTTGATTTTCCTTCTTCCCAGTTTTATTTCTATTTTGCTTCACCTCTTTTCCTTTTCTAAGTCTTTGTATAAAGTCAAATTTTTTCCCGGAACTTTGTTTTCTTTTCATTGATTTATTTTTTTTTCTTTTTCTTATTCGATATCAAATTTCTTCCTTATTTTTTCTTCTCTCATTTTTGGACATTTTTTCCCTATTTTTTTTTTTATTAATTTACTTTTGCTGTCATTCAAAATAGCCTTAGGCTCTCATAAATCGACAGATGACCTTTGCCCTAGATAATCAGAGCTCACGATTCTAGTTACCTCCCCTGAATACACGTGATGCGAATGTCAAAATTTGCCTTTCTCGTGAGATACGCGGGAAATAAATTGATTGGTCAGTTTTTGTACAGTTTGATACTTCTAAAGGAAGACATCTTAATACCAGTTCTTTTTGTGCTAAGAGGTTATACCATGAGTATAAGTTCCGAAATTACACTACTATGTTAAATGCTTTTAAAAACTTTTGAGATTGTGAAAATATTGAGAATAACTATGTCTTCAAAATACTATGAAACTGTTTACAACGATATTATTTCTTTTCTAATAAATAGACCCCTTTAAAGAACAAAACATATATTTCCCAGTTTTAAAATAAAAAAACACGGGAGACTCTTGCATTTACGTTCGCTGAAATTACGAATTATATAAATAGGAATTAAATTATTTGTTCGAATATTATTTTTGATCGATATCAAATTTATAATTTAACAGTATTATATACTTATTTATACCGGCCTGATTAGTAACGATAAATTTTGTTACGGAATGACATGCATTTTTGTAATAAAATTTATCGTAAATAATCAGGCCGGCAGAAATAAATATATATACTGTTTGATTATAAACAGAATATCTACTTAAATACGAGTATCGATCAAAAATAATGTTCAAACAAATCATTTCAACTTGTCGGTTGTTTATAACCAGTTTCGCTAATCTTCGTTAATTTCCGTAACATGATGATTATCGTAAATAATCAGGCCGGCAGAAATAAATATATAATACTGTTTGATTAAAAACAGAATATTTACTTAAATACGAGTATCGATCAAAAATAATGTTCAAACAAATCATTTCAAATTGTCGTTTTTTTACAACCAGTTTCGTTAATCTTCGTTAATTTCCGTAATATAAAACAGAATATCTACTTAAATACGAGTATCGATCAAAAATAATGTTCAAACAAATCATTTCAAATTGTTGGTTGTTTATAACCAGTTTCGTTAATCTTCGTGAATTTCCGTAATAAAAAACAGAATATCTACTTAAATACGAGTATCGATCAAAAATAATGTTCAAACAAATCATTTCAAATTGTCGGTTGTCTATAACCAGTTTCGTTAATCGTCGTTAATTTCCGTAATATAAAACAGAATATCTACTTAAATACGAGTATCGATCAAAAATAATGTTCGAACAAATAATTTCAAATTGTCGTTTGTTTATAACCATTTCGTTAATCCTCATAAATAGTAATGCAGATCGCCAGTCACTTTGAAACACCGGTATTCGTACCATCTCCGGAGATGAGCAACGCCGAGCCTAGCCAGTACCTAGTTTGATGTCTGCTTGAAAATGCCAAGTACTTTAAGCTTGGATGATGTAATGGATAATGTCTAAGCATTGTTAATCAGAGAACCGACTTCCAATTCCAGTTAGGTTCATTATCATCACTTACGCGCAAAAACTCGTTGAAAAGTTATGAATACACCTTTTCCCCTATCTATGGGTTAATTAGTAAGATTTCTAGAAAAGAGAAAAGGAGAACTTTGTAAAGTTGCATGTTAAAATAGCGTTTTGGATTTGTAATGTCATTTAATGCTTAAATGACAGGATGGGTTGGTGAGGAAATGTAACCCTATTTCCGCATATGAAAAAAATGTAATTCTTAGTTTAATACGACAGAGCGAAAGAAACTAATATTAGTGGTATTGTTGATTTTGCAGTTTATTGTGTGCTTGTAAAATCCGAAAAACAGAAAAAACTAGCTGAAAATTGAAGCCGAAGAAAGGAAAAATATATTCTTGCATTGTTTATTCAAAAGTCGATCAGAAGCTTTTATTTTTTTTGGCCGGTAAAAGGGAGAAATAGAGATAGTCAAAACAAGACTGTCAGGATTTTTAATGGGGTTAAGATAAGGTCAGATCCTTAGTTCCCAAATTGCTGGAAAAGGATTTGAAAATTTGAAAACCTAAAATGATGTAATCAAGAAGAGGAAGAGAAATTACGTCAGAAGATGTGTTGTTGCTTCATTCGTTGAATCAAAACTCCCAATCTCGAGATGTGTAGGTGGAAGCAATCTCATTGGTAAACCATTTGATTTGCATAAGATACACCGGGTCTCTCCACATCCCCCAAGAGATTTTGGGACAAGTATAAAAATCGAGACACCGAATAGAAAAATTAGTTTGTTTTTGCAGTTCGTTAATTTGCAGTCGAGATGTAACGTATGAGGGAAAAGTGTTCCCAACCGGAAGCCATGACCAAGACGACTGGTCGCCTCCCATAGAGCTCCGGGCTGAAGATGTAAAGAAAAGTAAAAAAGCCGGTAGCCGATCAACTTAAAAGAGTTAAAGTCGAATAATGCGCCTCCGATAGAGTCCTAGCTGAAGATATATAGAAACAGAAAGAGTCAAGTCAAGGGCCAGAGCTGCCGAGTGAAAGTGACCAAAAGAACTTAGTACCGCCGTCGCTACACCCCGTTTCACTCCATTTCGGCTATTTCCGTAAAGCTTCGATAAAAAGCTCTGAAAAAAATTATTATTTTAAAAGTATTTAAAATTATTGGGATAATTGAAAGCTCTGATTATTCTAAACGAATCTTTCGCTCCGTTGTGAAAACTGAATTCGACGATTGTACATTCTGCTTTTGTTGTTAATTATTTTTTTTTATATATATAAAGACTTTTTCCGCAACTCATCCAGGTATCTTCGAACTTATTCATTTTTTTGTGCTTTGTTTATTTTATCAACACAAGTGTACACGTGATTTCGGTCTGGTTTGAGATGGTAGAGAAACGGCTACCGGGTTTTCAACGTGTATTTCCTGAGATCAAAATACACAGCGTGGGCAGGAACGTTCACCGTTGTAATAGAGGTTTTGAGGACCAGCTGCTGTGACGAGACCATCACGACTAGCGACCCGAGAGCGTCGTCATAATTGGTGCCGTGTTCGACAGCATCAACCCTGACTCAGGTTCCGGTCATCATCATCACAACAGGTTCCGGACCAGGGGCAGCGAGCCAGCCGGGTAAGGTGTCACAAAGTGAGTACGTTCAGTTAAAATGCTTTTCACCGTGAGTGCAGCTTAGCATGTTGTCCACGTAGGTTGATCATTACTCTCCAGCAAGTACGTGTGGGTTATATATGTTGAGTCTAGACAACGTTACATAATCTTTTGCGCTTTTCCATATATTCATCTCAGTAAGGGATCCTAAAGCTATTATCAGGGGTTTTCTTTTGGGCGGACTTTGCTGCTGAATCTACTTGGTCATTTCCTCTAATGTTTCAGACCGAAATTTACTGAAGGTTACAACGATCAGCAAACACCTGAGGAAGGTTGGAGAGCACAACTGCCGAAAGTAAAAATAATAAAAATTATACGAGCATTAAAATAAGAGTCGTGGAATTCTGAAGGTCATCGATTCTTTCAAAATCCATTGCTTTTCTTTTAAATTTCAATCATTTCATTACAAGCGCAGGATATATATATATATATATATATATATATATATATAAATATTAGTCATCAACATACAAGCCTGTTTTCTGTATCACAGTTCATCAGTGTGGTTAAACACATCCACTTGCTTCGGGCCGGGATCGAAAGTCAAACGATTTGGTGTCAGTCGGAGTCGATATATATATATATATATATATATATATATATATATATATATGTTGCTTATTTTTATTTTGAATGTATTTTATTGTATCCATTTTTGCTACTGTCCCCCACGTGGCCGATCAAAAGTGTTTCGGTAGCAATAATCTGTCTACTTTTCCTTTTCCCTACCCATACTTCCGTTTTTACACACACACACACACACACACACACACACACACACACACACACACACACACACACACACACACAAATAAATTTATTATTTTGCCATAATGTATTGGTCTCTCTAATGAGATGGGTAATTTACTCGTCGAAATTGCTATCCAATTTAAGAAAATTCTATTTTTTATTTCTAATATATATATATATATATATATATATATATATATATATATATATATAATGAGTTTGTCTTTTTAATAGAGCAGATTCATGCCAACTTCGAAGTTTTAAAAGGACACCCTTAAGATGTTCTCACGTGTCAGGGCTTTTGTCCTGATTTTTTGTTGTATATTTAGAATAAACTCTTTGTAACTCGAAACGCTCTATCTACACCCAAATATCGAGCAATTTACGAAAAATACCTGCTAGTCAAAATACATTTTCTCACTGACAAATATTAATCTTGGCGCTGACCTTTATGACAATTAAACAATATATATATAATCATCCGCAGACAGATCTGTTTCGCTGTATCACAGGTCATCAGTACGGTTAGACTCTGATTGCATTTACCTATATATATACATATATATATTGATTGTTTAATACTTAGTTTTTGGTCCTAATAGGGTTAGGCCAGTGCACATTTGTATGAAAAGGTGTTCTATACAATTATATTGTAAAACTTTTGAATATTTTTTCATTTATAAACGAGTTATTTAGCTACCTTGGTTTCCACTACGGGTGGCTTCTTCAGGCAATTTTTAATATACATATCTATATATATATATAAATATATATGTGGGGGGGCATCGCTCATTCAGTAATGGATTAGAGCACTCTGGCTATTGGGCGGGTATAATGACAATATACACCCTAAAATATTTGCCTTCTTCTACCGAACGCCCATAGTCCAGAGGTAGAATCGTCGACTGACGCCAATTCGGTCGAGTTTCAATCCTGGATTAAAAGCAATTGGAGTCTAACCGTACTGATGAGCTGTGATACAGCGAAACAGATCTGTCTGCGGATGACTATATATATATATATATATATATATATATATATATATATATATTTATAGCCGATACCTTCACATTGCAGGCTGTGATCTCTCACATTTCTTTTAAATACTTCACCCGAAGCAAGCCAATAAAGCGATTATGATACAAAGGTTACTGTGTATGAAATAGTAAGAAAACATTTGACATTATTTAGGAGTGAGGACAAGAAGAGAACATAAATTACGAAGACTGAAGGAAAACATTGATATACATTTAAATTTTTAGTGATCAAATTAAACTTGAAAGCAAGTAACCAGAAGAGTTATATATATATATATATATAACCATATATATATATATATATATATATATATATATACCAGAAGATTTTATATATATATATATATATATATATATATATATATATATATATATATATATATATATATATCCGAGTGAGTATAGAACGAAGAGAGAAAAGAAAAAAAAATTTCCCGTCCAAAACATTTAAAACAGTGCTCGATATATGATGTATAGAGCTGTGAATATTTATTATAAATTATGTTTTAGAACATGTACATAATTCTTTCTATATGTCCTCTTCTCTACAATCATATGTTTGTTTCAATGTTGGGAGTTCAACATTTCATCAGGAGAATGGAAAGAGCTCTATGTACATGTTCTAAAACATAATTTATAATATATATATATATATATATATATATATATATATATATATATATATATCTTATAGTGTGTGCTGGTGTTAAGGAAATAATGTTTGACGTAATAGAACAGTGCTATTATATATATATATATATATATATATATATATATATATAAATAAATAAATAAATATATATATATATATAATAAATATGCATATAATTCCCCACCGGCAGCACGAATCGGAGTTTCATGCATAACACAATCTTCACATGTTGATTAGAGATTGATTGTTACATAATAAAAATTTTACTAAAATATCTGGCTAACGCAATGCAGTTCATATATTATACAGGGATTATTTTTTTAATTAAAAAAAAATAAACGGTATTTATAGTTTATATTTAAAATAAACGGGGGTTAATAAATTTGAATTTATAATTAAAATAAACGGGGAGAAATCGTTTTAAAAAATGTATTAAAATAAATGTAACTGAAACTATAAAAGAAATTATTATTGAAAACAAAAATGAAAAAAATATTATTTAAAATAGACGGGCTTTATATTATATATAAAGTATGGGGCCCCCAGTGAGGATCGACCAGGCTATTTAGTCGGAACTGATCTAGCGAGAAAAGATTACTAACTATTATACCACGTCGAAGTGTCCCTTTTCTAAGCGTAGCGGGGCTCCCAGTGAGGATCGAACTCACTATGACTGAAACTAAATCAAAAGAAAATCTTAACCTTATCGGAACATCAACAATGCAAAATGCTGGTAAATTATCTAATAAGGAAACTGTTCTAAATAAGAACAACATGAAATATCCGAGACTTAACTGAGGAATCGATTATCAGTCTAACTTAAATTAAATAAGGTGATCCAGCTCGAAACTCCTTGAAAATTATCCGGATTAACAAGTAATGGATGGTGATTAAGTAATTTTGTTTAACGGCATATCAAACTGTATGGGTTATTTAATGTCGAAATCTAAATATTTCGAACACAATTTTATGGCTTCAACTATATAAGATATATTGGTAAGGAAAAGAGTGAAGACGAAGACGAATCAGCTACAGGGGGAGAAAGAGAAATGGCAAAAGAATAATATAAGCACAGGAGTGAAAACAGTTACATAGGTTGAGTGAAAGGGAAAGAACAAGATACACGGTGTGATGAAGAAAGTGAAGTGAGGGGAATTGACTTTGCATTGAAGTTCTTATAGGTTATAGCCCTCAGGAAACAAGTATATATAAGGGAGTTCCACAGGCGGGAAGTGTGAGAAAAGAAGCTGATGGAGTAAAATTGTCGCCTGCATTTGGTTGATCTAACTGTAAAAGAGTGACACTTTGTTGCCATTCTGGTTGCCCGAGTAAATTCTTGTGGAGAAGGCACCAGTGATCTAAGTTCTTCGGAGTAGAAGCCATTAAAATATTTGTAGAAGGGACAGAGGGAAGCCACATCCTGCTGATGAGAAAGTGGCTGGAGTCGAACAGCCAGGTCTGGACCAATCACATTCGACTTTGGAGCCTGATTCGACTTTGGAGCCTGTCGTGAACACTAAGACGAACAGCAGGGGCACCTGACCAGATATGGCAACAGTATTCCATGCACAGTCTTTAAAATAAAATAAAAATTATAAAATATATTGTCGGTCACTCTACGATAAAACGTATTAGTGATTATTTGAGGGTATATGTCTGTGTTTTTAGATATTTAGTTTATTGATCATTAAATTTATTTTTCATAGTTTTACTATATTTTTTAATGTTGCATTGACTGTCATTTTCTATGAAAATCTATTGTTACTCCTTTTATTATAAAAAATGTACAATTGATTTTCAATTAGTGAGACGTCACTATTTGCCAATAGCTTGGACCCCTAACAGGTGTTGCCACCACGGTTTAGGATGAACCTGAAATTAGCAGCAATTAAGAGGTGGCTCTACGCTTCTCAAAACCTCTAATCTCCCGAACAGAGGCCTTGCTACCGGATGTAGTTCATCGTCAGACCCAGGACGATTAACCACCCGGACAAGTTCAGAAGGGCCGTCAAGTTGTGATAGTTGCAAGAGGATAATAGTCTGAATGTAAATGACTCTGCTTAGATATTTTAAAATAAAATCAACATAAACGCCGTATTTTAAAAAAGAAAATAAAACATTTCACTATAAACTACTTATCTGGGCACCTCTGAAATGTGGTTCTACAGAAGGATGCTGCGGATATCATAGACCGAGCATGAGAGCAAATCGCCCTTACGTTCTTCCAAAGTTTTGGTTTGGTATAGTAGACTTGCTTTTTTAACTAACCCTCAAGTATAAAAAGTCACAGGGTATTAAGACTCCTGGCTGGTACTCATACATAAAATAAAGAGTTATTTTTCAATCCAATTTTTTAAAATTTTGTTAAACAGTTGTATGAAAGAAACGGGTTAAATTAAAATTCATACAAAAGGAAAAGTGTGCCTCTGACAGGAATTGATCCTGCATCCCGATATAGTAGGATTTCTCAATTTAGGCAAGTTGTTATTAATTTCACTGCTAAATAAAATAAACAAAACAATGATAGCAATTCAAACCCGAGTAACCACTAAAAGTATTGTTTAGACGGGGCAAAGTGAAAGGTTAACCGCATATAAAGATATATTATGGCGCAAGTCCGGCTGCGAATGTCATGGAGCGAGCATGTGAGCAATGATGAGGTTTTGAAAATGATGGAAACGAAAAGGAAATTAAGACTGAGTATCAGGAAGAGATAACTGAAGTTTCTGGGACATGCAATGAGGAACGAGGGCTTGGAGAACCTGATACTGACAGGCCAGATAGAGGGAAAAAGAGACAGAGGAAAGCAGCGGATAACATATATGAAGGACATGATCAGGTGGATAACGGAACGAGGGTTGCGTGGTGTAACAAGAGAATGCGTGCTAAGAGCCACCAGGGATAGAGAGATGTTAAAAACCATGATCGCCTACGTCCTGAATGGCCATGGCACATAAAAGAAGAGAGTTCAATCGTTACTCATACTTTCGTCCTTGTGCCATATCTAAGCGGCGCTTAGAAAATTAACTATAAACTACTTATTTAATTAGTAAAGTTAAGCATTAGTAACTTGACCAGACACTTGGCAATTTACTGATCCACATTTCTCTAAATAAGGAAATATATTTCCTTGAAAACCGTTCAACTTCCAATTCCTGAAAAGGACAAACACAGATGAAGTATCGGCTTTCGTCAAAATAGAAGAATTAGCAAATAGAATCGTAAATTTAGGATTTAGTATATTGTGGACAAAAGCCGGAGGACAATCTGTTCCTCTTCATGAGCAATTATTTTTGTTTGTTGTGTAACGAGTTTGTTCTTTGTTTGGCAGGTTGGAGGGTTGGCTAGGCGTGCCAATGCGTGTGCTGCAGTCACGGCCTGAAGAAAATAAGACAACAATGAGAGGAAAAACAGGCAAGTCAGAATCAAAGGGAAGTGTTTTAGCGCTAATTTGGTGTCTATTCCTTAGTGTTAAAATGAATAGCGCGTGACTTACTCTAATACAGGTCTCCTCCACTTTCTCTCTCATTTCCTATTTCTCTCTCTCTCTCTCTCTCTCTATATATATATATATATATATGTGTGTGTGTGTGTGCAAGTTTCGTTAAAACTGGCAGACAAGTCACTGTGGTTAAGATTTTTTATATTTTTTAAGACATTCTTCTTCTTTCATGTGCCATGTCTTTTAAGGATGTAGGCGATCATGGCTTTCCACATCTCTCTATAACTGGTGGCTCTTAGCACGCTTTCTACTGTTGCACCATGCAACCCTCGTTCCGTCATCCACCTGATCAGGTCCTTCAAATATGTTATCCGCTGTTTATCCCCGTCTCTTTTCCCACTCTCTCTGGCCTGTTAGTATCAGATTCTCCAAGCCCTTATTCCTCATTACATGTCCCAGGAACTTCGGCCGTCTTTTCCTGATGCTCAGTATTAATTTCCTTTACGTTTCCATCCTTTCCAAAACCTTGTCATTGCTCACACGCTCGGTCCATGATATCCACAGCATCCTTCTGTAGAACCACATTTCAGCTGCTTCCAGTTTTTCCTTTATCTTCGAAGATATTGTCCAACATTCACTACCATATTGAAGAATCTACATCACTTAGCAATCTAGTACTCTCCTCTTTGTTTCTAGCAAAATTGTCCTGTTTCTTAATACTCTACTCAGTTTCTGGAATGCATCCTTGTGCTTTTGAATCTCAGGAATATAAATGTATAGAAACTGATGTGACCACAAAGTGAGGGGTCAGTTTATTGATTGTAATATGGAATTGATCCCCCACTTTATATCCAGCATGCTTCTTCAGAATCACATTTTAGTTGCTTCCAGTTTTTCTTTTATCTTCAAAGATATTGTCCAACATTCACTGCCATATTGAAGAACCGACATCACATAGCAATCCAGTACTCTCCTCTTTGTTTCTAGCGAAATTGTCCTGTTTCTTAATACTTTAATCAACTGTAGGAATGCTTCCTTCGCCATGCCAATTCGCCTTCGGATCTCAGTGTTGCACTTTCCGTCTTCTGTTAGAACACTTCCCAGGTATTTAATTTTTTCTACCTGCTTTATTTCAGAGTCCCTTGCCTGTATTTGGCATTTTGGGTTGCCCTTTTTTGTAGATGAAGGACATTAAGTAATATAATTAAGATGGCAATATTTTTCTTGTGATTTTTCATATAATGAAGTAGTGAATGGATTTTAACTAGACTCCACAAAACATCTAAATATGTTTTTTTTTTTTTTTTTTTTGTTAAGCTAAAAAATAAAGTTAGGGACGTACTTTTTATATTTAATGTAGTTTTAAGATTATCAATTTCGTTTTTGTTCTTAGCTAAGGAAGTTGTTCGTGATATTTTCCTACAGAAAGAAAGATGACGCAATGTCTACAACAGAAAAAATGTTTCCGCAAGTCCGTAATGACATTTGTAATTTATACAATTAAAATGTGAAGAGGGTTTGAAAGATTTGACACCCACAGGGCGGATTGAAAGCAAATGGGACAGAGATATAACAAAAAAAAAAAAAAAAAAAAATATTAACAGTTACAAATGGCAGGAAATTTTGGAGAGCCAATCACCAACGTCATGAAAAGATACAGAATATAGAAGGAAAACAAACGGTTGCTGAAATTAAAACGGTTTATGAAATCCGATGTGATGGTTTGGAAGGGAGAAATTCACTAACGTGCGAAAATCCGACGTGTTTTAAATAACACGGCTACGAAAAACGTAGAAGCTAGGTAAGGTTAAATACTGCCTATAAGCACATCTTTCTCATTTAACTGCTCAATCTCGTTTCTGAAAAGTAAAAAAAGCAATTTCTAAAGAAATGTATTCACTACCAATCTCTCTCTCTCTCTCTCTCTCTCTCTCTCACACACACACACACACACACACACACACACACACATATATATATATATATATATATAGCACGTAATGAGCCAGAAGAACCTACCTAGGTTTCAGCTAAACGGATCGTCAGGGAAAGCCAGCTCTCCCTGACGATCCGTTTAGGTGAAACCTAGGTAGGTTCGTCTGGCTCATTAGGTGCTATTTAGTTTGCTCTACTTTTGTATTGAGCGCTTTCTGCTAGATGATTACACGTGTCGGGTTTTTTCTTTGGGCTTCATGCTGATTTCTGTCCGAACACATTTGACTGACTTTCATGCCCTAAGCTCTTTCTTTTTTTACAACAATTTTTCCTTCCTTCGATATTTTTCGAGGAAGGTTTTCGAGACGATTATAATTAAAATCTCGTTTATATATATATACTACCGGCCATAATTATAAGGTCACCCCATTGTTTTAAAAAAATTATGCAAGGTCGTTCTGAATGGGCGTGCCTCTTCGTCCTACAGCACGAATGCTGGTGTCCCACAAGGCTCTATCCTGGGCCCGACGCTCTTCCTTATTTTCATCAACGACCTCCCAGATGAGATCAAGTCCCAAGTAGACATCTACGCAGATGACATTACAATATACTCCCGCTCCAGTAAGAAACCTGTCGTGGCGGACAGACATAATCTCGCTGCTGACCTTGAGCGGGATCTACACTCTGTGGTGAACTGGGGCAAGAAGTGGCTTGTCAACATCAATTCCTCTAAGACCAAGCTGTTGTCTGTCAACCATTACAGGCAACCTCTTCTGCCTCCCATAAGCATGGACCAGATGATTCTCCCGGAGAGTAATACACTACGCCTCCTCGGACTTACCCTGTCCTCAGACCTCAAATGGAAGCACTATATTGAATCCATAGCAAAATCTACTGCTAAGAAGATTGGGTCACTATGTCGATCCAGGATGTTTTTTTCACCTGAATCCATCCTGCATATATACAAGTCAACCATCCGTCCGTGCATGGAATACTGCTGCCATTTATGGTCAGGTGCCCCTGCCGTTCTCCTCAGTGTTCTTGACACGCTCCAAAGGAGAGTCTGTAATGTGATAGGTACTGATCTGGCGACTCGACTGCAGCCAGTTTCCCATCGTCGAAATGTGGCCTCCCTCTGTCTCTTCTATAAATACTTTCATGGCTTCTGCTCTGATAAGCTTAAGTCACTGATGCCTCCTCAACAGGTGTTTACCCGTGCAACCAGACTGGCAACTGGGTCCCACCCATTCACAGTCAGGTTAGCCAAATGCAGACGACAATTCTACTCCTGCAGCTTCCTCTCTCGCACTTCCCGCCGATGGAACTCACTCCCGTATTCTTGCTTTCCTGACGGCTACGACCTCCAGAAATTTAAATGCAAAGTTAATACTCATCTACTAACCACTGGACTCTAGCTCTCTCCCCTCCCCTGTATAATCTTCACTTTCTCTCCGCCTATGTATCTGTCATTGCACCTGCTTTCTCAGCTTTCTATTGTTCCTTTCTAACTAGCTTGTACTCCTCACTCTTTCCTAATTAATCTTTTTACATTTATGTAACCCCCTGCACATCAGTGGCGTTTCTGCCTTGCTCGGAGTGAAATGATTAAAAAAAAAAAAAAATTTCATACTATTTTTTAGTATTTATTGCCAAGTGAATACTTGTAAATGAAAGTAGAATGGTCAGTAATCAATTTTTTGTTTCTGAAGGGTGCAAACCAGTTGAAAATTATAAGAGAATGTCAACTGTGTATGGTGCCACATGTTTCAGCCAAAAAGTGTCTACAAGTGGGCTAAATTGTTTAAGTAGGACGGAGCAGTGTTGAGAATAAAGGCAGGCCAGGTAGACCTACAGAAGTGAGATCTCCTGAGGTGATCGAATCAGTCAATGACCTCATTCTGTCTGACAGAGTGTTGACAGTGGATGATATTGCAAGGACTTTGAGCTTATTTCTTGGGTCATCAGCCACATGGAGTCGTCTTGCATCAAGACAACGCAAGGCCTCACACAGCAGCCCGAACAGTGCAGACCATCAACGAGCTGGGCTGGGAACTGCTTCCTCATCCCCACTTACAGCCCAGACCTTGTCCCTTCAGATTTTCACATGTTTGGTCCATTGAAAGCGTTCACGAGAGGCACGAAGTTTGAAAGTGACGATGAAGTCAAAAGTGCTGTGAGCGATTGGCGGAGACATCAGTCCAAACATTTTTACGCTGAGAGAATACGGAAGCTTGTGCACGGATGGGGAAAGTGTGTGACACTCCTGGGAGACTACGATGAAAAAAAAAGTAAGCTTCTATCTGTATTAGAATTCTTTATACCGAAAAATTCACCTTATTTATTGAATGACTCTCGTATAAAAATTGCTCAAGGTATATTCTGTCATTTTTGACGTCTAAAGCCCACGTAGAGGAAGATTAGTTAAATATCCATTTGTTATCAAGCTGTCAAATACGTTAACAACTTAAATAAATAGCTACTGCCGTATTAAAAAATTAATTTCTGTGATATTTTAAATGATATTTATTTCATACCATATTCTACTTTAAATTAGTTAATATTCCGAATTAAAGTTTAAAAAATTACTCAAGAGAATTATACTGAAATGACAGAAGACTAAAATATCGTTAAATTGAAATAATTTAGAAATGTTAAATTCAACTTAAATTAGTATTGAAATACAGCCAAGTATTTTGCTTATTGGAAATATTAAGTTTAATCTATTAACTTGAAATTAAAAATATTTTTTTAAAAAAACTTTCAAAATGCATTTTAATCCTTCAGTTAACTGGCATACGTGATACACATTTTGGGCGATCATGTCTCGAAAGATTCATGACATAGCAGAAGATTATTCCCAGTAGGTTGCAATTGCTTTCTGCGGTAGACTGCGTGTCAGCCAAGGCTATAGAACCCAGTCTGTCCTATTACTTAATCCTTAACTGGAAGGAGAAGCGATAGATTTATTTACATTATTATATTTAGTATAATCAGTGGGGGATCAGTTGATTACTTCATAGTAACAAATAACAGATCCCCCACTTGATGCCCAGTAGAAGTTCTAATTATGTTTCCCAAATATTATATTCAGTTAGTTAAATTTCATACATGATACATGCTTTTTGCGATCATGTCACGAAAGAGACATGACTGACTGGGCAGAAGATTATCCCGCTTTAGGTTGCCATTACTTTCTGCGGTAGACTGGTTTCCAACCAAGGCTATAGAACCAAATCTGTCCTATTATTTGACCCATGACTGGAGCGAAGAGACGGATTAATACCTTTCTTAAGGGTATTTGTACATAAGTGAATGCTAGTAATTCAACTGGGATTCGAACTCGGCTCCCGATTTGGCGTTCCGATCCGATATCCATTGCACCACAACGCACATCCAATACATACTTCCAAGAAAATCGACCTCATGAACACAACTTGGAAGACCGATGCATCACCATATATTTCCTTGCTTTGTTTTCGGAATCAATTTTTAATCTAAATTTATTTATAAATGGAACTGTGTGTGTGTGTGTGTGTGTGTGTGTGTGTGTGTGTGTGTGTGTGTGTGTGTGTGTCCGTCCGTTACCTATAGACTCTGAAACGACTGAACTGATTTTCTTGAAAATTTACACAGTTGTACTATTAGCGTCTGCGAGTGTTCTCAGCTAGGTTTTGTGTCGTGGTACCCTCGATAAATATCGAAAATCGATAATCGAAAAAATCGGGGTATAGAAGGATTGGTCCGATTTTAATCAAACTTGATACACTCATAGACAAAGACATAAGAAACGATATTCAGAAGTTTCAAAGTTGCAGTTCTTACAATAGTGCAGAAAACCGATAACATATTTATTTAAAATGCAAGATATGTGCGTGTGTGTCTGTTTATCTGCCTGTATGTCTGTATTTTTTCAGCCCTTTTATTTTATTTTTTGCTTCGGTTTGACTCTAAGTAGGTATAATTGTAATTCTTAGTCTCAGCCATCATACCTTACTCAGAGGACTTATTTAGCCTTTAAAATTCAGTTTACGACGAAAAATCTTATTTGATATTGATACCAGGAAATCAAAATTTGACTTACATCCATTCATTTTTCTTTCAGTCTACGGTTTCGCTTTAACTGGAAACAACTATTGCTTTTTAGTCTTTCGTGCCAACGTCCAAAGAGTCTGAGCTCCAAGAGCATGGATTAGTTTTAAAGCTTTCATTATCCCCGATCAACGCCGGGCTATACTGCTAGTCATTTAAAAATGCCGTATGTGACACAGTTTGGCCGACCCTGTTTTATACTCTTAATATGTTTTTATTTCAAGCTTTTGAAAAGATCGTCTTTGGACAAAGCAACAAAAAACGAATTGTTGTAAACCGCATATACAAGACTGACCGTTCGGAAAAAAATGAAAAATGTTTAGACTTCGTATTATCAAACTACTGTTACATTGTTCCGGAAACAACGAATTGATTTCCGAGGCGACGAGAAAAAGAAAACGTTAGACTGCTTTCCTTTATTAGGCTTCCATGTGTTAGTTTTTAGTGGGCAAAAAGTTAAAAACCTTAAACTAACTTTATGAATATTTCTTAGAAGCACCATTTTTTTATTGTTATTTTAACCCTCCCAACAACTCGGTTTTGGTTAAAAAAAAATTCAAAAATAGAAGGAAAGTGCTCATAAGTAACCCTTCCCTCAATAAGGAAATGTTTGTCTTTCTCTGACTTGAGAGACATCTTATCCTGATTTTATGTACAAAATACAAAAAGCCAAGTAGTGATGAAAATAACAGGATATACCGATATATCTTCATTACTTAAAAAAGATACAGAACGTCAACTTTTTCGAAAAGTCAACAAGAGAAAAATAACGCCCGCCATGTTTATGTTTCATTTTTGCTGTCTTGATTTGCCATTTTTTATTTTAATTTATTTGTTTCATATTTGTTTTATTTACTTGTTTCTGCTTTTATTTTTAATTGTAACTTTGTTTTATTTTATTGTCTTGTTTTTTTTTCGAGTTATTTTTTGTTTATCATTAAAGATTTCCAACTTTATTATCGTTTCTTTTCTGTGCGTCTGTGTGTATGTGTGTGTGTGTTTTATCCATTCTCTCCATCATTCAAGCTTTATGTTTCTTCTCCACTAAAAGTCCCTCTCTCACTCTCCGTTTTCTCTCTCTGTCATTATCCCTCTTTCTCTATCACTTCCTCTCTCTCTCTTACACACACACACACACACACACACACACACACACACACACACACACACACCGGTCTTATTCTCTATTTTTCTTCCTTCTAATATTCTCGTACTCCACCTCTCTAAACCTTATTTCTTTAAAGGAAAACATCTTTTCAAGCAAAAAATGTAACGCTTGTTTTAGAATCAATCAGAGCCTCACAAATCAACAAACTGAAAAGCATAAACACAAAAAAATAAAGTCATGTCTACCTCAGATGTTTAACATATATATGCATACATATATGTATATATATATATATTTCGTAACAAAAATTCATCGTAAATAATCAACCCGGTAGAAATAAATTTATAATACTGTTTGATTATAAACAGAATATCTACTTAAATACGAGTATCGATCAAAAATAATGTTCAAATAAATCATTGCATATATATATATATATATATATATATATATATATAATCATCAAAGAAAACATTCAATAAACCCAACCAACTATAATAAATACTCTAATAATATAAAACAAATAAATTTATCATTAAAGCACTAGTTTATTAATACGAAAACACAGACAGAACTGTACGCATGCTTGTGTACGCGCGTTTATATATATATATATATATATATATATATATATATCCGTACACAGCTCTGTTTCCTGTATCACATCTCATCAATACGGTTAGGCTTCTAGCCAGGATAGAAACCCGACCGAATTGATATCAGTCAGCGATTCAAGCTCTGGGTTATGAGCGCTCGGTAAAGGAAGACGGAATTTAATGTGTTATATACAATATAAACACACTCCAGTAACTGAGAGTGTTCAAATTCATTACTGAATAAACGATGCGTAGATGCATGGGTAGCTACTGTCTTTATAAAGTATACTATTTCACCATACTGCTCAATGGGGTGTGAAAGCGTTAATAGTGGTCCGCAGAAAGATCTGTTTCGCTGTATCACAGCTCATCAATCCGATTAGACACCTGATTGCTTATATATATATATATATATATATATATATATATATATATATATGTATATATATATATATATATATGTATATAATTTGTGTATTTAGGCAGCAAAATTTCTTTTAAACATGTCAGATTAAATAAATTGCAAACACTATGTTTGCATATTCTTAATAAAATCCGTTCATACTCACGGATAATCTTTCACGTATTACAATCAAAAGATGTCAGAAATGAGCTGTAACTTTCAACCTCTTTCTGTAGTTGAAAGTACTTGGGTACCTTAATAAATGGATGAAAATAACATCTGTTAACTTTACAGTTCATTTCTGATATCTTTTGATTGAAACACGCAAAAGATTATCCGTGAGTATGAACAGATTTTAATAAGGCATGTCATAATTTTTAAATTTTTTACATTAATTATATGTTTAATTTCTATTCATGTATGTCTGTCTCTTCTCTTAACTGTGTCGCGGTTATATGCAAAAAATAATAATAATAATAATAATAATAATAATAATAATAATAATAACAATGTGGAGCCAAAATGCAGGTTCTGTGATAAATACCAAGAAACAATAGACCATCTAATCTCAGGATGTTCTGTACTTGCCCCAAATGAATATAAAAAGTCGTCACGATAGAGTGGGGCAATATTTACATTGGACAATATGCAAACACTATGGAAAATCTGTAAAAAAACATTAGTATGAACATCACCCAGCACCGGTTACAGAAATAGAAGATGTCACCATTCTATGGGATTACACCATCTACACAGACAGAAAAATTGAAGCAAACAGGCCAGACATTATTGTTAAAAACCAAAAAGAAAAAACTTGCCAATTAATCGATATTGTTTGTCTAGCGGATTGCAACATAGCAACCAAGGAATTTGAAAAAGTGTCAAATACAAAGGTCTCTAAATTGAAATAGAAAAAAATGTGGAAATTGAAAACAAGAGTTGTCCCAGTGATAGTAGTGCACTTGAAATGTTAAAAAATGGAACAAAACAACACATTAAAAGAATCCCTGGGGGTTCCGGCTTAAGGGATATACAAAAAATGATCTTGTTAAGTACAGCCCAAAAACTAAGGAGAAGTTTATCTATGTAACGCTAGGGATGTTAGGGGAGATAGAAAAAACATGAAATGGAGTCATAACAACGCACCACGACCTGCCTTAGGTCTTCCCGCAGACTTGGTAGGTAGTGCGACCATAGCAGAAACAGAAATATGATGAAAAATGACATAATAATAATGTCTAATTACATAAAAACATTTCCTTAAACGTTTCTTTTAACATACAAGTGAATATAAATAAAACAAACAGACTAATTCCAATAACTTTCATGTTTCGATGTGTAAATGTCTAGAGAGGATGAGTTTCATAAACTGGTGTTTGACGACATTTTATTGTAATTTCTTTGCTCGTTCAATCTGTAAATATATTATTTAAAATATTTCTTCACTTATTTCGTTTTATATACATATTAAATTGTCTATTTGCCTTGAGTTTCAAAAGTTAGCAATATTTTTACATTATCTACACTGTTTGGACTCTTGCCCTCATTTTTATTGTTATGGTTAAGAACCTTTCATTTCGATCATTGGGGTATATAATTATCATGTGTGATGCTACTTTCGGATGCCATGTAGTTATTTCCCTTTAACTCAACTCTTTCAGTTATTTGTTCACTACTGCTGCAGACTGATATTGAACTCACAACTCTTTGGGTCAAGTTACTGGAACTAACCAACATCAATATTCACTGGCGCATGTGTCCTTGAGGACATTAATGTATGAGTTTCTGGCTTTTATAAACCTAATGTCTCAGTAATCATTTTTACCAGAGCTCATATGGCAATCTTTGAAGCTAATGATTTTCTCTAACACTCCGTATTACTGCTTTCCATATTGTATTCATTTTTATGCTTGTCAGGCTTAGGAGATTTTTGTGCCCTATTTTATGCGCTGATTCCTTAAGTTTACGTAGTTTCTGATGGCGTTCTCTATGAAATATTTCTACTTCATGATATAGGGAGCGGTGATCCCCCTTTCCAATCCATATATGGTTAACTACCCCTGATTTTTCTATCTCTCCTCGTCTTATGGCCTTACAATGTTCTTGCTGCCTAACCTTATGAGGGCGTCTTATTTCCTCTTTATATTTCTTTCTAGAGCAATGGCGTACACGCAGTCCTTATATTATCTGCAAAGTGTGGAACCAAATTTGAGGGTCGTCCTGATGTTATATGAACCACAGACACTTCATATTGGGTAGGCAGACCGAAGCTGTGTTCTGACTGCTGTTATCTTCATGCACCCTCTTTTTTGATGCTGATTTTTTAAAAACATTTCACCCCCAAGCAAGGCATTCCACTGCCACTATTGCGCAAGGGGTTATATAGGGGAAGGTAAAGAGAAAGAGGGGTTATATATAGGAAATGTCATAAGGAGGGTGATAGCCTGGTAAGGGTACCGAGGCTGAGGGTTGATTAGATGGGAAGAGTGTTTGAGAGAATGGATGCGAGTTAGTGTGTTAGCAGGTGTCTATTGACTTTACATTTAAACTCCTGGAGATTGTAGCTGTCGGGGAAGCAATCATGTGGAAGAGAATTTCACAGTCGGGAAGTGCGAGAAAAGAAGCTGTTGGAATAGAAATTGTGGTTACATTTTATCGGTTTCACTGTAAAAGGGTGGAACCTAGTTGCTAATCTAGTATCTCGTGCAAATTCGTACCTAGGGGGTACCAGTAATCTAAGTTCATCGGAGCAGAAGCCGTGAAAGTATTTATAGAAGAGACACAGGAAAGCCGTACTCTAGTTAGTTGTTAAAATGTAGGTTACTGATTATACCGACTATTTCCTGTTCATGTCTCTAGGTCGCTGCTTATGACTTTTGTTCGTTGCTGAAAGCAGAGAACGATCCCTTTCTTTACATTGTATGGGCGGTGGGAGTTGAAGTTGAGGTAGGGTTCGATGAATGTTGGTTTGTGGTATACGGATGTCTTGAACTCATTCCCTGTTCGAGATATTATTACATCCAGGAATAATAATTTGTAGTCGTTCTCTTATTTCATTGTGATCTGTATCGATGTTCTTATTGAGTTCATATGGTTCAGTAGTGTCTGAACCTCTTCTTGGTGTGGCCAGAGTAAAAAGGTGTCATCAACGTATCTCAGCCATAGAGTTGGATTTAGTGCTGTGAATTCTAATTGTTTTTTTTTAATCGTATCACCCCAAGCAAGGCATTCCACTGCCACTATAGCGCAGGGGGTTACATAGAGGGATTGGGTATAGGAAATGTCAGAAGGAGGGTGATAGACGACTTAGGATGTACATAGAGAGAGAGTTGGAGAGAGTGGGTGTGAGTTATTGTGTTATGAGGTGTCTATTGACCTTACATTTAAACTCCTGGAGGTTGTAACCGTCGGGGAAGCAAGCATGCGGTAGGGAATTCCACAGGCGGGAAGTGCGAGGAAAGAAGCTAATGGAGTAGAAATTGCGGTTACATTTCATCAGTTTCACTGTAAAAGGGTAGAACCTAGTTGCCAATCTAGTATCTCGTGAAAATTCACATCTAGGGGGCACCAGTGATTTAAGTTCATCAGAGCAGAAGCCATGAAAGTATTTATAGAAGAGGCACAGGGAAGCCACGTCACGCCGGTGCGAGAGACACTGCAGGTGGTCAGCCAAGTCGGTATCAATCACATTACAGATTCTTCGCTATATTTTGTCAAGAACCCCGATGAGAATGCCATCTCTTCAAGTTAATCCATATATATCTTAGCCAATGATGGTGATAATGGCAAGCCGATTGCTAAGACTTCATCGTCCCGATATATGTCTGGTCCCATTTCAATGTTTGTTGTTTGAAAGTCAGCATCTCTATCAGGCTATCTAGTGGTATACTGGTACGTTCTCGTAGGAATGAGTCTGAGGCCAGTATGTCCCTGACTACCGATAGTGCCTCCGCTGTTACTACCTTGGTGATCAGACTCACCACATCTAGGCTCAACATCTGATTGTATTGGATGGGAGAATCTTTGATTGCTTCCATAAAATGAGCAGTTTCGGACATATGAAAGAAATATACTTTTAAACTGTTTTATTAATAACTTTCTGTTATATTAATATACTAGCATCATAGCCCGGCGTTGCCCGTGCAACTTAGAACATTTTAGTTGTAGGACTTGGTTATATAAAAAATAATTATATAAAAAAATTGTTGTTTAAAAATTGTTCAAAGATTCCATTAAAAATCTATTTTCTTTTGTTTTGCGTAAACGTGAGTTGATGCTTTGTGTGACATTGTAAAAAACATTGCGTTTGTTTTTGTTTCAAAATTACGGGGCAAAATATTTACATTTCTTGTTGACTAAATAAATTTAACATAAAAATAAAAATTATTTATTTTGTTTTACTGAAATTAGAAATATAAAAACTATTACGCTCTCAGTTCAGAAATTTTCGAAGAATATTTAAAAATGTCGAAATATAAAAACTATTACGCTCTCAGTTCAGAATTTTTGAAAAAATATTTCTTTTGTTTCAAAATTACGGGGGAAAATATTCACATTTTTTTAATGATCGAATGAATTTTTAAAACGCCGGAATAAAAATTAAATATAAAGCTTCATTTTTTTTTAGTCGCGTTTGACACGTGTGATTTGATTTCTGTGACGTAATATAGCAACCATCTTAGATCTTAGATGTTTTACGGAGCAAATGTAAACAATCAGCTCCATAGGCCAAAAAGTGCTAAAAGGAAAATTGCTGAACTTAAACTCAAAAAGTATGTGTCGACCTGGCTTCCCTAGAGATATGTGTCCCTAGAAAGTTTGAATGGCGTATCTTAAAAGTATAGGCATGCATAGGTTACAGTTACATACAGACTCACAGATTGCCTTTTATATATAGAGATTAATAAGTGATCACAATCCTCTATCAATTGTTCTAGGAAAAAGATTCAAGATAAGTATTTCCAGAAAATAATCTATGATCTAGAATAGGAATAATGGCAGTGATGTAACTTATCCTGAGTCCGTCATAAAGCAAAACATTACATGGAATTAGAAAATACTAAACCTTTAAAATACCTCAGTGTAGGGATCTTTTAAAATAAATTGTGTATAGAAGATATAAAGTAATTTAACTCAGAATGAACTATGTTAGAGACAGTTTAACATAACGCACATTGCTACAAAACAAAATTAACCCAGTACCTCGAATCATGAATTTAAATGAAACGTTCATAAGGCTGTCGTATATAGAACCAAACTCATTCAGAATGATCTAAACAGCCAGTTGTATACAACTGATTTCTCACATCGATTGTTAAAAATTGCTTCCAACGAGGGAAACATGTCAATCTTAGCGAGTCGAATCAGCCAGTTAAGTGCCATACGTGATACACGCTTGGGTGATCATGTATCCAGCCAAGGCTATAGAACTCAATCTTTCCTGTTATTTAAACCTTAACTGGAGGGAAGAAACGGTTTAATAACTTTCCCAAGGGTATTTGTGCTTAAGTGAACGCAAGGAATTCAACTGGAATTCGAACTCGGATCCCCAGTTTCACGTTCCGAGTCGATATCCACTGCACCACAACGCCCATCCAATACTTTTTCTAACCTTTTGAACTGGTGCTACAAATTCCACCAAACAAGTAACTTTACCAAGTAACAAAAACCATATAATTATTATGATATATTACAAGGAATTATGTTTAGATGTATACAATTCTAATCATCGCCTTTTAAGACCGCTTGGGAATACCAGGTGCTGTAAGCGTTTAGTGACGGATGTGCGTTGTGGTGTAGTGGATATCGACTCGGAAAGAGAAATCCGTGAGCCGAGTTCGAATTCCAGTTGAATACCCTGCATTCACTTAAGCACTGGTACCCTTGAGAAAGGTATTAATCCATCCCTTCCCTCCAGTTATGGGTTAAATAACAGGGTAGGACTTGGGGACCCTGCCCTTAAAAACAAATCCTAATGAAACTTGATACTCGAAAAGAAAAAGTATTACTAGACACAAAATTCATATGTATATATATATATATATACAACAATAAATTGTTGAAAGAAAAAGGTATTACCAGCAATAAATAAATAACATTTATTTGGCAATAAATGACCCGCCGAGGTTGATATGCCATAAAACAAAACAACCGACAATTTAAAACAACAAACATTGCAGAAGAATGAAGGAACTTACAAGTGATATAACATCCATTTGCCACACCGGGTTTTTTTTTTTTCGAGCACGAAACTCCATGAATGATTTCAAAATTTTTATTGGCATTATTACTAGTGGGATTATAGCAACTTTTACGGAATCGAATTGTCAGTTGTATTTTTTTTTCTACACAAAGCAAGGCGTTACCACCATTGATGTGCAGGGGGCTACATAAGAGAGTTAAAATTTTAAGCAGGAGGAGAATGAAGAGAAAGACGAACTAGCTGCAGGGGTGGAAGAGAACGAGCAAGAGAAGGATGTGAACAAAGGAGTGAAGACAGTTGCGAAGGTAGAGAGAAAAGAAAAGATCAAGATAAACGAGGTGATGCAGAAAGGACTTGTAGCCGTCAGTAAAACAAGTAAATGGAAAAGAGTTCTACAGGCGGGAAGGGCGAGAAAAGAAGCAGCTGGAGTAGAATTGTCGCCTGCATTTGGTTGATCTAACTGCAAAAGGGTGGGACCTTGTTACTATCCTGGTTGCCCTAGTAAATCCTTGTGGAAAGGCCAGCAGTAACCTAAATTCGTCGGAGCATAAGCCATGAAAATATTTATAGAAAAGACAGAGGGACGCTACATCCTGCCTAAAAGGTTTTTTGAATTCTGTTTTGTCATTCCAAACTACCAGCCTACCAAGTTTAACCAATCTAGTCAGCCCTGCTATTTAACCCATTGCTTGGAACAAGGGAAACAGATAGAATAGAATCATTTGATTCCAAATTTCTTTTGTGCGAAATTGAGCGCAAAGTTATTAACCGAAATTCTAATTTGTCTTGTCGATATCTATTTATCTCGATAGTTAACGGCCATACTACTCGTACATTATAATGATGTTCACCCTGTACAAGGCTCAAAAGCAACCCCTGGTAGCGGGTTATAGAGAAAGTGGTACCATCCTAAGCAATGAGATGATACCACTAAGACGCAAGGGGCATGTATAAATTAAACAGAAGAGAAAGATTTTAGAAAGAAACGGACAATCTCTACTCCTGTTTAAAGGCCGGGGCGGGGTGTGAAACGGACGTTGGTCGAACCTATCTATTCCTATTGAAGAAAAATGCAAAGCAAATAAAATGTCAGAATTTTAGGCGTAGACGTTAGAAATACAGAGTTGAAATAGACTTTAGAAGAAATCAGGAACACAATCCTAAACAAGAAAACAAGAGATAAACCTCTATTCCTCTTTAAAATACGGAAGAGGAGTGTGAACCTGACGAAGGCCGAACGTATCTAGTCCTATCCAGGAACAATGCATAGTAAACAAAATGTCAGCGTTTAGGCGGAGCCGTTAGAAATATAGAGTTGAATAGAATTTAGAACAGTGGTTCTCAAACTTTTTTTTCTGTCATTTCCCCCTACACCCAGTTCAAACATCCAGATTTCCCCCTTTGTGTGTATAAGAGAAAGAGCAGTTAAAACACACTGAGACTATTTACTTATTTATTTTTCAAATGGACAAATATACTGATAAACTTATAGTTACAGATTAAAGTGGATAGAGAGCAGTTAGTAACAACTAAGCATAGTCATAGAGAGCGGTTAGTAACAAATAAAAGGACTTTTGTTTGCTCTTCTACTTCAGAATTAAATTAGTGAGAAGGGGGATGCTGCTTCTTGTGCACTCAGATATGAGAAAATCCATCTGAGATTTTTTTATTTAGTAGGTAAGTGCGACACGGAGATCCGAAGGCGAATTGGCATGGCAAAGGACGCGTTCCAGAAGATGAGCAAAATACTAACACACAGGAAAATCTCAATAGAAACGAAGAAAACAGTGCTAGACTGCTACGTGATGCCAGTTCTTCAATACGGCTGTGAATGCTGGACAAAACCATCGAAAATGAGGACAAAACTGGAAGCGGCCGAAATGTGGTTCTACAGAAGGATGCCACGGATATCGTGGACTGAGCATACAAGCAACGACGAGGTGTTAGAAAGAATGGCAGCAAAAAGGAAATTGATGCTGAGCATCAGGAAGAGACAACTGAAGGTCCTGGGTCATGCAATGAGGAAGGAGAGCTTGGAGAACCAGATACTGACTGGCCAGATAGAAGGAAAGAGAGACAGAGGAAGGCAGCGGATAACATATGACGGAACGGGGGTTGCCAGGAGCAACAGAGCCACAAGGGATAGGGAGACGTGGAGAGCCATGATCGCCTAAGTCCTGAAGGGACAGGGTACATAGAAGAAGAAGAAGTGTAACTATATTCCCACTGGCAGCTTCAAATTTCCTCCCAAGGGGAAATTTCCCCCAGTTTGGGAATCTCTGCTTTACAAGAAACCGTAAACCCAATCCTAAAATAAATAATAAATCTGTACCACTCTTCAAAATCCCAGGGAAAATATGAACTGGAACATGTTAACTATATTTTTATGTTTCTTCCGTAACCTCTTAGAGTTGTACAGTTAGCACATTTGTAACAATCATGGCATGAATTTTGCGTCTAGGTAGCCTGACCAAGCCCAATTGTCAAGGCAAAAAATGGAGGACGAAGGATCCATTCCTTTTCCAAATGCGACAATTGAAAAAATAACCAGAGATCTTTTTTGCTATTTTAAGAAACCCGAAGACGATACGAGAAAAAGCAACACCAACAATAATAATGAAGAGTTTTATTTCATCGAACATACAATTCGGTAAGGCCGATATCCATTCCAGTACACGCCCCCATCGATATTTCATCTTCAGTTGCAGATTGTGTATCAACATGAAATATTATTCTTGTTATGGTGGCATCACTCATTACAAAGGATTGAATTCTTCCTACAACTACATATACTTCCCTTCACAAGAAAAGAGCAGATCAGAGATCAGAGATTGTGAGTGAGAGATCCGCAGAATATCAGCATAAGCAGATCAGTGGAGAGCGATAGGCAGGGATAACCAAGACTGCTACCGTACGACTATTGCGAGTCTAAATTATAGTATAATACTTCCTAACCCGTATTTATTCGTTCTACTAACAAAGTTTCACGTATTTGTATTTTGCTGTGTTTAAAATATATATATATATACACTCACACCCTGATTGAGCACTCTGAAAAGTGGGAGGCTTTGAAAACAGTAGCTACTCCGGCATATACGCATCGTTCATTCAATAATGGATTACAGCACCCTAGCTATTGGGCGTGTGTAATAGTATACTCGCTTACAAGGTCTGCCTTATTCTACCGGACGCTCGTGGCCTAGGGGTAGAATCGCCGATTCGGTCGGGTTTCAATCCTGGGTTAGGAAGCGATCGGAGTCTAGCCGTACTGATGAGCTGTGATACAGCGAAACAGATCTGTCTGCGGATGACTATATATATATATCATTATTTCCTATTTTGATGTTTGTATTATTTCTTGCTTGACTCTTAACCGGGTCCACGACAATTCTTATGTTAATTTATTGAACATACTTTTCCATACTGGCTCAAGGTATGTTGGAAGAGAGTGCTTGGAAATTTTCTCGCAGTAGATAGGCAGTTCTTTCTAAGTTAGACTGGATGCCAACAAAAGCTATATAGTCTTCACTGCTATTGAAGATGGTTTTGAATTCAGAATCCCCTTCTAGAAAAGTTCCGACCCAAGTCTACATAACCAGGTATATCTTGCTATTTCCCCATAAAATGTGAAGTGGATATAATAAATAAGACAGGAATTCGAACTCGGCACTCCGATTCCACATTCAGCTACCCATTACTCCACCGTGCATCTATATACGTGTACACAAAAATGTAATATACTGTTTCAGTAATATAAGTAAAAAGTTAAATGAAAATTCTTTTTGTTTAGCTTTTAAACAATCAGTTAAGTGCCATCGCTTGTGTGATCATGTCTCGAAAGAGACCTGATTGACTGAGCAGAAGACTTTCCCGTAGTAGTTTGCCATTAATTTTTGTGATAAACTAGTTACCAACCAAAGCTATACAACCCAATCTGTTCTGTTATTTAATCCATAACTGGAGAGAAGAGACGGATTAATATATTCCCCAAGGATATTTGCGAGTAAAAATGAACGCAACAAATTCAAATGAAATTCGAACTCGGTCTCCAGTTTCTCGTTCCGAGTCTATATCCATTACACCAAACACACATTTTAATCCCACAGTTCTTAAATTAGAAATTTTAAAATTTATTTTATAGATAAGTTCATAAGAATATTTATTTTATAGATAAGTAAAATCTTTTTTACATCAGTTTCACATCTCAGTTGACTTGAATAAATGTAGCCAAGAGCAAAACCATCGATAAAGAACAAGTTCCTGTTCCTTACCTGCCAACCAAACCCTCCTTCCTTTCCCCGCCTATCGAACCTTTATACGGGGGCCGTTCTGACCGAATTGCATGTTCGATAAACTGAAAATTAACTTTCTTATTTTTGTGTTTGCTTTCTACTCGTCTTCGAGTTTCCTAAGATAACAAAGAACAAACAAACCAAAAAACAACAACAACAAAAAATAGTTAATTTACTTGGCGGATTTTTGACAGCTGAATCTTACATGCTACCACACACACACACACACACACACACACACACACACACACACACACACACGTATACACAGAAACACACGTACGCACACACAAACATATACACACGCAAACACACACAAATATACACACACAAACACACACACAGACGTATACACACACAAACACACACACAAACACAAACACAAACACAAACACAAACACGCACAAGCGCACAGAAACAGAAGAACACACACAAACATAAACACGCACACTAACACATACAAAAACGCGCACACAAACATGAACAGAAAATCAAACGCACATTCACACACGTGTACACACACACACAAACGCACACACAAACATGAACACAAACACAAAAACACACACACACAAGCACACACACAAACATAAGCACAAACACACACACACAAACGCGAACAAAAAACAAACAAAACGCACATACACACAAAAATGCACACAAACGTAAAAAAAAGCATAAACACAAACACACACGAACATACACATAAAAAGAAAACAGAAACAGAGACATATAGATAGATAGATAGATAGAGAGAGAGAGAGAGAGAGAGAGAGAGAGAGAGAGAGAGAGAGAGATGAGCGCACAGATACGCATACGACCCACGGCGTGCAGTATGAGCAAGCGAGATATGATCAAATAATCTGTAGTCTGACACGCTCATAATATCAGAATTTTGATTTAAATTTCTCACTGAATAATAATTCTACCCAGCTAATTAATATTCCTTAAAAATCAAGTGCATTAACAATAAAAGTGGATTATACTTTATTAATCTTCGATGCGGGAATGTACACTGAATAGAGAATTGGTGTTTCCGTTTAAAATTTTTGCTAGCTTGTCTCGCTAGAATCGTTACAATTGAGTAGTGAGTTCGATCCTCATTGGGTGTCCATTACTTTCCGACATGTGCCGCATTTAAGCTACGCTTAGAAAATCACAACTATCTACTACATCGTGTTGACAAAACGCAAAAATTCTTCTTCTGAGTGTTTTGTCCTTTCATGACGTAGGCGATCATGGCCTTCCACGCTTTCTTCTGTAATATCTCGTAACCCCCGTTCACTCAGCCACCTGCTCAGGCCCTTCAAATATGTTATTCGCTGTTTTCCTCTGTCTCTTTTCCCCTCTATCTGACCTGTTAGTATCAGGTTCTCCAAGCCCTCCTTCCTCATTGCATGTTCAGGAACTTCAGTTGTCTCTTCCTGATGCTGAATATTAATTTCCTTTTTGTTTCCATTCTTTCCAAAAATAATAAACGCAGTTCTTAAGTTTGCGATGCGGTTTTATGACATCACACCGCGTGATAGCGCGAAATGACAACAAAATATTTGGTAACTATTGCCGTTGCCAAGCGGAGTTTTATGTCAACACAAAATAAAATCGTCGGTGATGGTGGATGTTATAATAATTCAGTCTAAACAACCTCTCTGAAGATGGCTCATGTGAGCCGAAAGCTTAGAACCAAATCAATAAATAATTATCCAAATGTTGGAGAAGTTTTTCTTTATTTTCAACTGAAATTAAAGCAAAAATACGACGTTTAGAACGGCTCATGATTAAACATAATAGACATTCATTGTCTCTTATATTTAACAGCATATGTTTAGAAAATTACTTGCTGCCTCGATACACTATATATATATATATATATATATATATATATATATATATTCAGAAATTGTAACATGAATATGTTATAATATCACTACAAATATTGCTATTTTGTTTCGTCACTTCTTGTGTCTTGTCAAGTGATGAGGTTTATTTGAAGTTAAAGGGTTTTAAAAGGTTAAAAACAAGCAAAACCCTTTTAATCAGGGAGGCATTGTTGTATGTACAATGTGGACTAATCAAAATAAAGCAACTTCTAATTAGGAGAATATGTGAGTCGACTTAAAAATAATTTTTGGTGTCATTAATATTAATATTTGATGAAATTGAGATCAGCAACATTAATTGACTAGTAGATCTACTTTATTATTGTTGCAAAATTTAAAAAAAAAATTTCTAAGTTTAACAATTTATTAGATTTAGAGAATTATTCATATATTAAACGAGGAAGAGAAAGAATGCAAGAATGCACACATAAATAAACCTACAAATATCCACACATGGAAAAATAAACCTGTATATACACATACACTTGCAAACAGACACATATAAAGATTAATATACGTATATATATATACGTGCGTGTGAGCGAATTTTAATGTGTGCGTAAACGAAATTCAAAAAATACGAGTTCATAGAGAATTGGGGAGAGAGAGAATGGTATGAAAGAGTTTCATTTATCTCTCTGTTTATTGCATATATATATATATATATATATATATATATATTCTTCTTCTAATGATATTTATTTTTGTTTTTCTTTCTGTCATTTCTTTTTAATAAGAAAAGAATGGAGTTTTTTTTAATTCTCATTTACTGTTTGAGTGTAGCTGTAACACGTTTTGCCATAATTTCCATCGAGGAAGAACAAGGCAGACGAAATAAAAAGAAAAAATTGTTGTTCAAGATGGCGGTGATAATGTAGTCTCTTCCAAAAATAACGCCCGTGATGGCCACCAGGGGGCTGTTAGCTTCAGATTTAATCAATCAGAGAAATGTGCTCTTTCGGTGAAGAGAACTCTTTTCCCTGGTCGGCTGTCATTAATTATACATGTCTTCTTGATCTCTCACGATCTCGGCTTTTTCCAATGCTCTGCCCATCACCGGTTGCCTCCCTTGTTTAGGCTTTAAACTGTTTGTTTATGTAGATTTAATTTTTTTTCTACATTTATTTATGTATTTTTTTCGATTTCCTCATTTAAGTTTTTTTACTGTTGCACTTTTATTTCCTTTTTCTTTCTTCTCCTTTGTTGTTCTTTCTTTATTTCTTTTTCCTCCTTTATTTCTGTTATTTTTTATTTTCTTTTATATTATTCATTTTCCATTGTTTTTCTTCCTTTAATTGTACAACCTTGATTTGTCTCTTACTTTTCTTTTTTTTATTTTTCATTGTGTCTTTATTTATTCATTCATTGTTACGTTTTCCGTTTAATCTTTTACTTGCATTTTTTCTCTTATTTTTATACATCTTTTTTATTACTTATATACTTACTCAATTTCTTTGACTCTTCTTGCATTATTCCTGACTTTTCTTTCATTTTCTTTTTCCTTTTCTTCTTTTTTCTCCATTGTTCTTCTCAGTTCTTTTCTTTTCTCATATGAATTTTGTTTTCATTCTTTTAACTCTATTCCTTCGCTGAATAGATTTTCATTACTTTCTTATTTCAATTTATTTTTTCTCTCTCTTTCTTTCAACTCCTTTTATTATTTCTTTCTTTCACTTTTCCTCTCTCTTTCTTTCTTCTAACTTTTGGGATTTTTTCCTTCTTTTATCTTTAAATTTATTCTTCGTTCCTTTTTTATGGTTCTCTCTTCTATCACTTATTTTCTTTCTTTCTTTCTTTATTTCTTTCTTTCTTTCTGTATTTCTTTCTTTCTTTCACTTGATATTGTTTTTCTTGCTTATTACATTTCTTACTTCTTTCATTCTTCTATCTCTTAGCACTTCTTTCTTTTTTTTCTTTCTTTCACTTTTCCTCTCTCTTTCTTTCTCCTAACTTTTGGGCTTTTTTTCTTCTTTTATCTTTAAATTTATTCTTCATTCCTTTTTTATGTTTCTCTTTTCTTCTATCACTTATTTTCTTTCTTTCTTTCTTTCTTTTTTTCTTTCTTTCTGTATTTCTTTATTTCTTTCACTTGATATTGTTTTTCTTGCTTATTACATTCCTTGATTCTTTCATTCTTCTGTCTCTTAGCACTTCTTTCTTTCTTTCTTTCTTTCTCTTTCTTTCTTTCACTTTTCCTCTCTCTTTCGTTCTCCTAACTTTTGGGCTTTTTTTCTTCTTTTATCCTTAAATTTATCCTTCGTTCCTTTTTTATTTGAATTTTGTTTTCATTCTTTTAACTCTATTCCTTCGCTGAATAGATTTTCATTACTTTCTTATTTCAATTTATTTTTTTCTCTCTCTCTCTCTTTCTTTCAACTCCTTTTATTCTTTCTTTATTTCTTTCACTTTTCCTCTCTCTTTCTTTCTTCTAACTTTTTGGCTTTTTTTCCTTCTTTTATCTTTAAATTTATTCTTTGTTCCTTTTATATGGTTCTTTCTTCTTCTATCACTTATTTTCTTTCTTTCTTTCTTTCTGTATTTCTTTCTTTCTTTCCTTCTTTCACTTGATATTGTTTTTCTTGCTTATTACATTCCTTGATTCTTTCATTTTTTATCTCTTAGCACTTCTTTCTTTCTTTTTCTTTTTTTCACTTTTCCTCTCTCTTTCTTTCTTCTAACTTTTGGGCTTTTTTCCTTCTTTTATCTTTAAATTTATTCATTGTTCCTTTTTTTATGGTTCTCTCTTTTTCTATTACTTATTTTCTTTCTTTCTTTCTTTCCTTTATTCTTTCTTTCTTTTTTTTCTTTCCTTTATTCTTCCTTTCTTTATTTCTTCGGCTTCTTTAGCCTGTCTTCATTTTTCATTTGGAACATTCTTTCATCCATTTTTAATTCTTTTCTTTTTGCTGTATAATTCGTATAAATAACATGTGAGCTTTAATGAACTGATATTTATTTTAGCAAAAGTACAACAAATGTGGCACAAGGCCAAAAGTGGGGATGGGGAAGGCTGGTCATCATCTGTCTTATCTTAAACATAGCTAGTCACAACTATTGACGCAAACAATCCACGCAATAATACTTGCACCAAAAATACCAGATTCTTACCATACTTACTACAACCATAACACTTCAAAATCTTTATGAAGTCCTAACTTATCGTCATATGTGCAATTTGTATGTTGGGGTAGGGAATAGGATAGCATCATTTAAATTTAAATTGAAAATCCCAATGAATACTTACAATGTGCATAATAATGAATACACAAAAAACAAAACAAAATGGCGTTAGTATTTACAAAAAACAACAACAAAATCCTTAATTGTGGCAGAAATATCAGTTAACAGGACGAAATCAAATCGGGAATTGGATGAATTAAAAACTTATAATTCAACCAACCACACACCCAGCTACACACTCATTCAGACACGACAAAGATTACGAAAGAAAACACTCGAAAAACGAAAAGCGTCCCACATCCAACAGAGAACTGACATTTCTGGTCACCTATCAGAGGAAAAGATGGAGAATTAAATAAAGAAAGTCGGGGAAAATACAAAAAAAAAAAAGCTAATGAGCAAGTGAACTTGGCAATTTAACTTGGCGTTAAAAAAAAGTATAAAAGCCTAATCTATCCTATATTAGGCGGGGTTGTCAATACAGAGCACCCAATATCCTGATGCCTAACCGGCATCAAAATGCCACTAAAAGTCAGCTTCTGTTAATAGACAGAAACGTGCGAGACTCACCCACTTTTGCCGAATTCTGATAGAGGGAGTCATCACCTTTTCATATTGATCATGATTTTAAGGTGATGCTTAAAGAAGAAGATCATTTGAGAAGAAGTAAAATTTTCGTCTCCATGGAATTCCTTTTGTGGCATCGTCCATATAACGACTCGCATAGTACCTAGTAAGCACAAAAATAAATATTGTCAACGACGTTATCACATTGCTACAAACAGAGTTAGTCTTAAGGACAAAGAATTTTCCCCGCAGTATGCGAACCATGATACCTTCAGTAAACTTGCGCAATGAGCGTACAACCTTGCATTTGAAGAACGCGTCTCCACTGACTCAACACAGCTGACACACTAAGAATAATTTCCTAAAAACGTTGAAGAAACTTTCTTGACGACTCTGGAACTATCGCATCACTAGCCAGGTGATTGATGCCTCTTCTTTAGTGAGGTATTTTGACCCAGACGCCTACGGCCAGATCAAGCTAGCTTCTTTCTTCGTTAAACAGAGGTCGGCAATAAGATAATCTTGAACGAAGCTCCTCACTAACATCTGATATAAGGCCTTATGAGACAACGCCTTGATGTCACCCGTAAGAGGAACCTGTGAGCTAACCGGCATTCACGATAGAAAGATATTAAGTAAATATGAACTCAGAACAACAACAAAAGTACTAAGCTTTTTTCAACTAAATAAAACTCAGCTGGTTATTTATTACCTCTCTACTAGGGCAGATGGCACAAGGCCAGTTAAAGTAGGAAATCAGAACTCTTAAGCTTGAGACAGGGTCGGGCTCTTGTCTGTTCATCCCAGATGAGACACTACCCTTTGGCGGATTCTTATCTGGGTTCCTCTCCGCCTGGAGGCAGAGAGTTGATCAACAGAGAGTTTCTAAGATGAAACTCGGCTACAAATTAAAATAGAAAGTTGTCATTTAAATAATGACTCTGGCAAAGCCTATTCTCTTATTCTCAATCGATCTGTGCGGTTTCACTGCCGACTTGCTCGATGATCAAGTGTAGCAAATGAGTTGTTCTGAGTAGCCCTATCCTTCATAGCACAAATCTGCTCAGAGATAATCGGACTAGACCAGTGTTTCCCAACCTTTTTTGGCCATGCCCCACCTAATCACCTCTACAATCATTATATACCCCCTCCCATATGTTGATACATAATTCTTATGTAAAAAGGGAACTGCGTTTTATATAATGCTTAAAACACCAATACTTTGATTTAAGCATTTATTTGTACTTTTATTTCAGAAAAGTATTTTTTAATGCCATGAACACAGAATATATGATGGATTTGGAAACTTTGCAAAATGAATTTCTAAAATTATTTTAAAATGGAAGTTATTCACCAGGTGGCAGTGCAATCGATGATAATTTAAAAATCGAGGACAAATGATGAATGAAATATATGTAACATTTTTATTTATTGGAATGTTAGGGCTAATAGTTGGTTGGTTGGTTGGTTGTTTTGTTTTTATGGCATATCATTTAATGCCACTGCAGTGACAACGCACATAGAAGATTAAAGGGATTTTTTTGTTCGAATTTCCGGGATGAGGGGTTATATTTACACTTCTTATATTCGGTTGTTTTGTTTTTATGGTATATCAACCTCGGCGGGTCAGTTATTGCTAACTACATTTTTATTTATTTATTGCTGGTAATACCTTTTTCTTTCAACAATTTATTGTTGTTTTCTTTTATAAGTTGTGTGTCTAGTAATACTTTTTTTTTCTTTTCGAGTATCAAGATTCATTGGAATTTGTTTAAAGAGCAGAGTTCGCAAGTCCTACCCTGTTATTTAACCCATAACTGGAGAGAAGGGACGGATTAATACCTTTCCCAAGGGTACCAGTGCTTAAGTAAATGCAGGGTATTCAACTGGAATTCGAACTCGGCTCACCGATTTCTCTTTCCGAGCCGATATCCACTGCACCACAACGCACATCCATCACTAAACGCTTACAGCACTTGGTATTCCCAAGCGGTCACCCATCTAAGTACTGACTGTTTAACTTCGGTGATCGAGCGAGAACCGGTGTATTCAACGTGATATTGTCGTAACCCTAGGGCTAATAGATCACAATAACAAAGCCTTCTATTAGCAAAACACCTAACAATCGAATTGCCCCCCCCCCTGGGGGGCGTACGTTGAGGATCACCGGACTAAAGAGTACAGCCTGTCAACGGTTGGCTAAGATGTTGGTAAAAAATCTTCTGTATTTAACATCGTCAAAGGCCGAAAGTAATAAGCCTATCCCCACTCTTCTCTTCTTTTTTTTTTTTTGAGTAGTAAGTTGATCACAGCCCTGATGAAACGTTGAGATATAGAACCCGACCTCATCAACTTGCTGTAAATCAATTTCAGCAAGCAAACAATATGAGATGGCTGCCTCAGGTACAGTTTATAAGAGAGACCACCTAATCCCAGACATTTGTCCAGGCCAACCAGCTTCACCGCTTCCCAGATCTCAGACTCTGTCATGGGACACTCGCTCCCAGTCACTTCAGACACCTCGACGCGAGGAAAGTCTACCAAATAAGCATCTAATTGACCGGGCTCCCTGGGGAACATATCCTGTAAGTAGTTTCGAAAAGCCTAACATATGCCGGTGTTTTTAGTTACGCTCCGCTTATCCGGTTATGTGACGAACACGATATGCTTATTGGATCCATTTCTAACTTCCTATGTACACTGTTCAGCGGCCATATTCATTGCCTTCGGATACATTCTTTTTAAACTAGCCCTAACTAGAAGAGCTTGTTTCTTCTTGGTAAGCAAAGAGGCCAGCTCCTCCCTACTTAAAGCTACTTCCTCACAATCGCGGAACTTAATAGCCCCATCAACTTTTGCTTCGAATGCTGTTTAGCAGCTGCTCAGCAAAGAATGATGCGTTCAACTTCCATTAGCCAGCCATCTTGGCTTTCGGCTTATCTAATTGTTGGGGATCACCCCTTTGTACATAATAATGGACTCGCCTGAGTGTACATATGATCCTGCCTATAGAGAGAACAGCAGAGTTGAGTTGCAAGTCAGTTGGAAGGAGTAAGTTGCTTAATTGGAGTTAGATCTGAAATCACAGTTGTAATTGCAGTTGCTCTGAGCTTCAGTTACCCGGACATACTATTTCACTTCAAGACTGTATATATTTATTTCTACTAATAGTATTCCTAAATTGACTAACCCGTGTTCCAGTTTGTATATTACTGTTATAGAAGAACATCTTGCCATCCCCGAGAATGGAATGCTCTAGACTGTAAAGGACGGTGACAAGCGGAGTGAGCCAAACGTCTTAGGCATTCGCCTGACGACGCTATGACACTGTCAGCTCTCTGCCTTCGGGTAGAGGGAGCTCTCTGCTTCCGATCAGAGAGCACAAACCCAGTCGTGGTTCCGTCGAAGGGTAGAACCACGACTCGGTAAAAATAGACAGACATTTTTTGGCCCGGCTATATGGCCGGGAATACCCACTATAAAATGACCTTGTGTCACATCTGGCCTTTCGTGGGATGGCTAGTAAATGCAAACGTCTTCGGCACTCGCCTGACGACGCTATGACACTGTCAGCCCTCTGCCTTCGGGTAGAGGGCGCTCTCTGCTTCCGAGCAGAGAGCACAAAAGCAGTCGTGGTTCCGCCGAAGGGTAGAACCACGACTCGGTAAAACTAGACAGACATTTTTTTTGGCCCGGCTATATGGCCGGGAATACCCACTATAAAATGACCTTGTGTCACATCTGGCCTTTCGTGGGATGGCTAGTAAATACAAACGTCTTAGGCAAAGGCATTCTGAATTTGATAAGTTATTTCGCTCCTACTCGTTGATTGCTTATCTGTATCTTATTGTTAATTGTACATTAGTACAATAAATCCGTTATATCGTATTCCTGTGTCGAGTAACATCCTTCCACTAATCTTTGCACTGATATTCCTTTCCGGGACATATCAATTCCGTTCAATATAACTTACATTTTCTATCTCCTTATCTGTTTTTGTTGTTTATTATTTTGTACATTTCCTCATCCGGAATCCACAACACTAATTTTACGCAAACTCCGACGAGTCTATGATCCATGTAAACTCTAGAATGGAAACTAAGAGCATAACCCTACATTGACTCAACTAGAACTCGGTCGAAGTAGCTAGGACGCACCGCCAAAGTCTAGCTGCCCTTATTAGTCCAAGACTCTACTGTCACCCGAGGGAACTCTGGAGTAGATAGACTAAACTATTGCCCGGTTCACACTATTTGTCATATTTTCTATGAGGTCTTCCTTGGCGATAGATGTATCTGTCTGGAAAGGTTAACTTACGAGATCGATTGTGAGATGATGGGTGCCTCCATAATACAAAACGAGGAAACAAGTTCATCTGTGGCACGTGCATATGGCCAAGAAAACTGGACACGTCTCTTTTGAACTAATGTTGATACTCTTGGTAGGTCTCCATATATCATTTCTAGAGTTGGGTGGTTTCGCCATGAAAGATCAAGTACTCTTCTAAGAAGACGAGTATAACATCCATCTAAGCGGCGCTGTTGTTTTGCTGGAAGAGTTCAAGTTTCAGATCAATAGATTAAGATTGGTTCAATAACTGCGCGAAAATCTTGGATTTTGATCTTACGATTAAGATTGGATTTCCAAATCTTATCCATTTTGTTTTCAAGCAGTCCATGCTATGCCTTTTCTGATATCAAGAAATCAAGGGATCTTAGTTGGAATGTTATACCTGACAGTGATTGGCTAAAGCAAAACGGGGTGATACTGTATTTTGATCTGGAGACCTCGAGAAGCTTAGAAACGGGGGTAACAAGAAATATCAGATAGAGCAGCCGGGTAGTGCATACGTTAAAAGTTTTAGCGGTCTATCAGTAGATAATGCAGGAGTAAAAACCTTTGCGTTTCGTAAGTCTTCGTTGCTAATCATGAATAACACCAACCAAACGGATACCTTGAAACAGGTTTGTTTAATTGCTAAATTTAAAAGGGCGTGTAACATTACTGAAATTACTATGCTCAATAAACAAAAGAATAAATGCAAAGTAAATTTGAAACCGGTACGTTGTGGTGCAGTGGATATCGACTCGGAACAACAAATCGGAGTGCCAAGTTGAATTCTTTGCATTCACTTTTGCACAAATACCCTTGGGAAATGTATTAATTTGTCTCTTCCCTCCATTTATGGGTTAAATAATAGGACAGATTGGGTTCTATAACCTTGGCTGACAACCAGTCTACCGCAGAAAGTAATAGCAACCTTCTGTGGGATAATCTTTTCTCAGTCGGTCATGTCTCTTTCGAGACATGATCGCCCAAAGCTTGTATCACGTATGGCACTTAACTGACTGATATACGCCAGAAGAATTTAAGCCTGAAGTTAAGAAGCTATTGAAAATAAATAGTGACTTGTTCGCTAGTGACGATAAAAACTTAGACAGAACTGATACTTTGAAGATGCGTATCGATACTGGAAGGCATAAGCCATAAAGAAAACGGCTGATTCAGCGGTCAACGAGATGATGCAGGGAGGCAGGCGTAACTGAGAGGTCCTAAATCCCGTTTGGGTTTTCTGATAGTTTTAGCGGTGAAGAAAGACTGCAATAATGAATATTGTGTTCACTGTGGGGCTCTCAACAAAATTAATAAGTAATATACTCAACCTCTTCCAGTTACTGATGATATACTGGCACCACTCGTGTCGGCGAAGTTTTTTTCGAAGCTGGACTTGAAATCAGAGTACTGGCAAATTGAATTTCATGACGATGACAAAGAGAAAAGTGCATTCATGTGCCACAGGGGGTTTATTTTATTTTAATGTTTTGCTACTTGGGCTCGCAAACGCACCCGTAGTTTTTCAAAAATATGTCAGTTGTTTTACGGTGACAAGACAGGTTTGCTCTCGCATATTTACACGACATTTTGATATTCTCAATTACAGTGGAAGAACACTTAAAGCTTACAAACATGGTCTTCAGTAGTTTGCGTAAACATAATCTAAAGTTGAAACCAGTCAACTGTGAGTGCTTTAAAAAGAGACTCAATACATGGGCTTCAAAATTAGTGGAGTGGGCATACAACCAGATATCAATCAAATTAATTATAAGATTAGTTTCAATTACGACCACTGTTAGACAAGTGAGAGCCTTCATTGGAATGACCTCATGTTATCTCCACTTTATTAGAAATTTTACTGATATTGCCGAGCGGCTGATTAATCTTACAAGGAACAATGCGCGTTTTCAATGGTACCACGCTTGTCAGGCTGCTTTCAATACTCTAAAAACTGGTGGATATGGCGATAATATCCTACTCTTACCTAAAGAAGGGCGATAGATTATATACTGACGCCTCAGATCAATCGATTTGAGCTTATTTATCCCAACTGTCTTTCTGATAAAAGAAATAAGAAAGAGGTAAAGAAACCTTAAAGACGCATGTCCCAGTGGATATAGGCGTTGGTTAGTTCCAGTGACTTGACCCAAAGAGTTGTGAGTTAAATACCAGGCTACAGCAGTATTTAACAAGTAACTTACAGGGTTAGAGGGAGATAACTCATGACTACCAGAAGAGGCACTACTATGCAAGAAATGAAGTTCATATAGCCCAGTGATTGTAATAAAGGTTTCGATTCGAAATTCCTAACACCTGATAAAGGCCGGAGCGCACAATGGCCGAAAATTCGTACAAATGGCTACAAAGATGAGAACAATAGTCAGAATAATATAAATACTGTAAATACTACCTAATCTCAGAAATATAGGCAAATAGAATGATCTATTATTAAACGTCGTACAAATGGCAACAAAGATGAGGACAATAGTCCGAATAATGTAAATACTGTAAATACTACTTCATCTCAGAAATATAGACAAATAGAATAATCTATTATTAAACATCGTACAAATGGCAACAAAGATGAGGATAATAGTCCGAATAATGTACATACGGTAAATACTACCTCATCTCAAAAAGTTTTAATACAATGTCAACCCTTATCTACTGTCTTTCTGATTATTATTGTTTCAGCTCCTTTATAATGGTTTCTGTTTTCTAAATCTTTCACACACAGTAACCTTTTGTGTTTTACTGGTTATAAAGCTTTGACTGGGGTAAAATCGATTCACTACTCGGACCCAAATAAGGACTACAGATTATATACTGACGCCTTCAATCAATCGATTGACTCATATTTATCCAAAGTGTTTTCTAGTAAAAGAAATAAGAAAGAGGTAAAGAAACCTTAAAGACACATGGCCTAGTGGATATAGACGTTGGTTAGTTCCTGTGACTTGACCCAAAGAGTTGTGAGTTAAAATACCAGGCTACAGCAGTGGGGAACAAGTAACTTGCAAGGTTAGAGGGAGATAACTCATGACTTCCAAGAGAGACATTACTACGCAAGGGATGAGAATGATATACCCCAGTGGTTGTAATAAGGGTTCGGAAAGAAATTCCTAGCACCTGAAGAAGGCCTGAGCGTATGACGGCCGAAACGTCGTACAAATTGCAACAAAGATGAGGACAATAACGTAAATACTGTAAAGAAACTAGTTTATTTTCTATCCCATAAGTTAAGAGACACGCAAACAAGATGGTCGATTAGAAAAAAGCTTAGGCGATACACTATGCTCTTCAAGACCTGAATCACTACCTGCATAAGGCAACGTCTATACAGATAATAAATGCCAAGAGCATTTACTCAATTGGCCCATACAAAATAAAAAGATACAGACTTGGGCCTCGAGCATGGCTGGCCACAACTGCAGCATGCAGTACCTCAAAGGTAGAGATAATGTTTGCGCAGATCTCATCGCGTGTCGTTGATACAAAGGAAGACAATATTGATTTTCTCGTAGATGTAAACGATAGGAATTACGTAGTTACTTCAATTAATTCAAATCAGATTGAACCAAAGGAATATGCATCCTATGAAGAGATCGTTGATGCATCCGAAATGCCAGACCCTTTCACATTACAGGGGATAGACATAATTAGGAAGAAAGTGTTGGACGAGGACATTCTAGACCAGAAGATTAGATTAAAACTGGCATTGCTACCAAAGCGGAACATAAAATATACATAGTAATAATAAATAAGATAGTGTATTATTTGTCTCAGCCTGACGATGAACCTCTCATCAGGCTGTATGTTCCGTTTCATCGCAGAAAAAGTGAGCTAGTTCAATACCCTAATGACAGTAGCCATATGAGTATAAATAAAACATCATTTTATAAATGGAACTTTGTCTGTGTGTGTGTGTGTGTCCGTTACCTATAGATTCCGAAACGGCTGAACCGATTTTCTTGAAAATTTACACAGTTGTACTATAAGCGTCTGCGAGTGTTCTTAGCTAGGTTTTGTGTCGAGGTACCCCCGATAAATATCGAAAATCGATAAACGAAAAAATCGGCTTATAGAAGGAGTGTTCCGATTTTAATCAAATTTGATACACTCATAGACAAAGACATAAGAAACGATATTCAGAAGTTTCAAAGTTGCAGTTCTTACAATAGTGCAGACAATCGATAATATATATATATATATATAAGGCAAGATGTTTGTGTGTGTGTCTGTTTATCTGTATGTATGTCCTTTATATAAATCCACAATTTTTATCAGATTCTCACCAAACTGTAAAATTTGACTTAAATCCATTCATTTTTCCTTCAGTTTACGGTTCGCTTTAAGTGGAAACAACTATTGCTTTTTAGTCTTTCGTACCACCATCCAAAAAGTCTGAGCTCCAGGACAATGGATTAGTTTTAAAGCTTTCATTTCACCCGAGCGACGCCGGGCTATACTGCTAGTATTCAATAAAACGGAAATATCTCTGGCCCTGTTTGCTAAGCCGAGAAGATTTTCAATTTTAAGTCCAGTTGTTCTACCTCAAACTAATAGACTGCACTTGCCTCTATAAACTACGCGATGAGATGTCAAAAACGGCTTTGATCAAATGAAACAAAACAGGGCCCTTCGCACGGTCTTGGGAGCATAAACCCCAAATGAGAATAAGATACTTATACTTCATGATAATATCCAGCACACAAAGCCCGCCCGCTGAATCTGTGAAGAAAAGTGCACACACCGAATACAAAGACTGACTCACCAGCCAGAAGACGCCTCTCGATCGTCCATCAAAACATGCTAAATAAAGAATAAACCTCGTAGACAGATTGCGCTCGTCGTCGCGAGTTTAAAACAGTGTGTTCTATACACAACATATATCCACTGCGACATTCCGACCTCGGGCTCTTGATATTTAAACTAGCTAACCAGAGTACCATTATTAGTACGATTAAATATGGCCGGGGTAGAAAACCGACGGCCTGTTCCATAGATCGATGACCCACCCAAATCTTGATGGTGCCATCAGGAAACGGGCCAATAATCTGCTTGGTGAATGTTAACATTAGGGCTCTAAATCTTTCGACAAAGTACGCCCCAAAGAATTGATAGTAATGTTCAGCAACCTCGACATATTTAGGAAAGACATTAGATTAATCAAGAACCTTTACTAGCAGCAAACCACCTGCATGCGGACAGTTAACGAATTCAGCAGATATACAAACATAGCAAAGGGCCTAAGACAAGGATGTGTTTTTTCACCGGATCTATTCAACGGGTGAAGCGAGACTATTCTGAGGGCCCTAGAAATCATGCTAGGACTCGTCATTTGTGGCCGAACTCTGAACAATGTAAGAAACGCGGATGATACAGTGCTGCTAGCAGACACAGAAAGAAAACTACAAGACCTCCTAAAAAAAGAAAGCTGAAGAAAGTCAAAAGAGAGGACTACAAAGAAACTACAATGAAACTGAATGCATTGTCATCAGTAAAAAGAGGATCTTAAAATATCAACTACAGGTGGGGGATACAAAAATCAAGCAGATACAAAAATTGAAATACCTGGGCATTATATTAACAGAAGACGAAAAGTGCGACACTGAGATCCGAAGGCGAATTGGCATGGCTAAAGATGCATTCTAGAAGCTGAGTAGAGTTTTCAGATTTCGCTAGAAACAAAAAAGAAAGTACTGGATTGCTATGTGATGTCTGTTCTACAATATGGCAGTGAATGCTAGAATGTCTTATCAAAGAAGAAAGCAAAACTTGAAGCAATTGAAATGTGGTTCTACAGAAGGATACTGCGAATATCATGAACCGAGCATGTGAGCAACGATGAGGTTTTGGAAAAGATGGAAACGAAAAGAAAACTAATACTTAACACCAGGTAAAGACAGCTAAAGTTTCTGGGAATGTAATGTGGAAGGAGGGATTAGAGAATCTGATACTCACAGGTCAGATAGAAGGAAAGAGAGACAGGGAAAAGCAACGTGTAATATACTTGATGGACCTGAGCGAGTGGATGGCAGTGCGGGGTATTGGCGGGGTAACAGGAAAAATAGTGCTAAGAGCCACCAGGGATAGGAAGATGTGGAAAGCCATGATCGCCTATGTCCTAAAAGGTCAGGGCACATAGAAGAAGAAGATATATGCAATAAGAAATTATAATGTAGATATAGCGGGGGATCAAATCTATATTATAATCCATATATAAAATGATCCCTCATTTTGTGGCCATGCTAGTTTCTATACATTTATATTCTAGATTTATGGGCTTGAGCAAGTGGATGGCAGAGCGGGGTTTGGGTGGTGTAACAGGAAAAAGCGTGCTAAAAGCCACCAGGGATAAGAAGACGTGGAAAGCCATGATCGCCTACGCCCAGAAAGGACAGGGCACATAGAAGAAGAAAAAGATATATGCCAACTGTTTATAAGAAATTATAATGTGGATATAAAATGGGGGATCAAATCTATATTATAATCCATATATAAAATGACCCCTCATTTTGTGGCCATGCTAGTTTCTGTACATTTATATTCTAGATTTATGGGCTTGAGCAAGTGGATGGCAGAGCGTGGTTTGGGTGGTGTAACAGGAAAAAGCGTGCTAAAAGAAGAAGACGTGGAAAGCCATGATCGCCTACGCCCTGAAAGGACGCAGCACATAGAAGAAGAAGAAGAAGAAGAAGAAGAAGAAGAAGAAGAAGAAAACGGAGACGTGTATAAAAAGATGGAGCCACCCAAAACTGATTTAACTTTTTCACATTGTCGTTATCAAAGTCAACGGCGGGAACGTGGAAAATGCATCGTTTGCTTTTTGTGAGTTTGCCCAAATTCTGTGAGATACCCTACTTTACTATAAGCAAATAACTTTATCGCTTTTTGGGAATATTTTAGGTTGTCCAACATCTAATCCGTTGATTTCTTTTAGGTTTGGAGAGGATTTTAATGTTTTTTATTTTCATTGACTGTGTAATTGCCTGCCTCAGCACACATCATTTCCGGTATTATAATGCCGTTTGGATTTTTTTCAGTATGACGATGCATCTATCGGCTGATAGACTGTGTTGAATTTTCTGTTTTTCCAATTTATTAGGTGAATTCATGGGTGTAGGTGAAGGGGTTGGAGTGGGACAGAATACAGGGGTGGTCGTTTTATTTTGTTGAAGTTTTAGTAATGGTAACCCATTTCATGGTCGTCATTTTGTCTGGGATTGGTGTTAATGATTTGATCATGAGCGCTGGATCCATGATCTGCTTTTTGAAAGAAGAGAAGGACAGTGTCGAATAAATAGGGACATTTTTACGGATGCATTTGGTGCTCTTTTATTGCTTATAGATTCCTTTAGATGCCCCAGTATTTCAAACTTCTAGAAACTGGGCTCGTATTGGATTATTTGTTGTCGCGTCTTTTCTGTATATGGTACCGGGACAATGGCCTTATAACTGGTAGAGGGAGTGGGTCTGTGTGTGTATTTTGCCGTGGTGGTTTCTGGGCATAGAACTACTGCAGTCTAGCTTTCATTTGGTTTTAACAACGACCTGCAATTCACCTTTTCCTTATCAACAACCGCACATGCGGCGGGAGAAGGCTTTTCGAGGAACGAGGGCAGCAAAATAGATCAGACCGTGGGTTTCACCATCCCGGTCCTGGTAGCTGGCCGGCAGTTTATAGGCAAGACATATAACTGACTCGTCCAACGGAGGATTTTGTTCTGTGATGGACAGAATTTTACAGGCCTCTTTCTCTGGGCAGGAAGAGGAGAGGTATCCAGTCTCTCCTAACATTCAACAAGTTGGTTTACCGCCGGTCACACTAACCAGCATTTTCTGGCCCACTACATCACGAGAGTTGGGGATTGAAGTAATTTCGAAACTCCACATACCATACATGTTGTCAGGAGAAACACTTAGTATCTATCCACATTGAATCAGATACCAAAGTACCTTAAATACTGAGAAGTAGTCCTTCGCCTTCCCTCATACTCAATTCTTATGTGAAAGTCATTTGTGATAAGTTTCGGATTGGAAACTTACTTGCAATCGGCTGGCTCAGGTAATAATACGTCATACATGAAATATTCCTTGCCTGTTATAACTCTTTCGTCTTTAACTCTCAATGATGTCAATGATTTTATCACGGAGTATTTTGGTGCAAACGCTTTTCGACTACTAAGACTGACACAATTCTCGTTTCAAACTTCTGTAATTTCTGAACGTTTTTCAAAGGTCAGGCTTCTCTAATGATATGTTCGTAGCTCGTGGCGCTGTCCAGAAACTTCGTCATCTTTATTAAGCATTTCAATGGGGACTTCCAGCTAGAGAGAGAGAGAAAGAGAGAAAGAGAGAGAGTGAGCGTGTGTCTAGCCACTGCATTTTCGTCGTTACTTTTACTGTCATCGTTGTTGTTGTTACCGGAGATAGTTGACAACACCTTTTCTTGATTTTGGGTTCAACACATTTTCTTGAGTCTACTTGGTTATCAATTTTCTTTTTGCTAATAGCTACGTTCTCAGTAGTTGCTGTTAATTGACTGTTTTTATAAAGAAGGTCTTTCTTTTTAACACCGAACTGGTTATTTTTAATTGACCGATGTTTATCGGCCATTTTAGCTACTTTAAATTGCGTTTTGTTGTTTAAAAAAACAGAGGGAAAAATAAATAAATGAACAATGAAAAACAAATTTACGAAAACAATAAAGCAAAAGAAACTACCTAAGCTGCTTTAACAGAAGAGGGTTTTTGACATATAAAAGATTACAAATTAAAGCAAAGTTCTTTTCGTAAAGAAGGAAAAAACTTAACAATGAAAAATAGAACAAAAAGACAACCGAAAAAAAGAACGTTTGGCGTGAAAAAAAAATAAAAGGAATAATTTTGCTGAAAAACGCAATTAACTAAAAAGAAAATTCCTTTTATTTTAAATTAAAACCAGCAAAAGAAACAAATTATGAAATAACTACTCCACAAAAAAAAAACAAAAAAACAACTAAAACACAGGCAAAAAAAATTTGTCTGGAAAAATACAAAGAATAAATTTACTGAAACGCAACAAAAAGATGAATTAAAAAAAATGAAACTAGCAAATTAAACAAATTCTGAAATAAATATTACAAAAGCAAAATTATAAAAAAAAGGGACTCGTGCTAAGATTTTTACCAAAAAAACAAAATGGCTGACATAACACAAAATGCAGGCAAACAGTTTAGAAAATAAAGCAAATTGTAGAAAATGAAAACCAAAAGAATTAAACAAAAGAAAAAATATGCGGGAAAAATATATCTATGGACAGAAGCTGAAAGATAAACGAAACTGAAAATTAAAAAAAAACAGGTAACGGGTAACGATGGTCGACCCTATCAAATGCCTTGGACTAATCTAAATTGATTAGCGCGGCTTGTTCGTCGTCTTTTATCCCCTAAATTATCGTGCGTATCAGATGCAGTTTACTCTGAATTGTTCGGCCCTTCACAGCACGTCTGCTCAGGTCCCAACAGAGACTCGGCAAGTATTTTGCCTCTGCCGACCTTCTTCAAAGCCGTGTAGATTTCGCCCTCCGTAATCTCTCCCTTGCAGCCGGAGGAAGTCAGCCAAATAGCTTCGAAACTCCTCATCACGGAGCCCAGGCTCCTTGGTAAACAGGATCACGAAATCCCGCCGAAACGCCTCGCACATGTCGTCAGTCGACCGAAGAGTATATCCCTCCGGGTTGCGAACCTCTCGAATGTACTGGTCACCGCCTCGGCGAATCTCTTCCTTGCGCAGTTGACAGCTTCGGAAAACATCTTGCTTAACCTCTGTCTAATTACCTGGTCCATGTAACGATCGCTATTCGACCGCTACAGGGCCTCTTTTGCTACGGATATCTCTAAGGGATCCCCAGCTTAACCAGCAAAGAAACTCTTCTGGCCAGCCGGTTCCGATATACTGAATAGACGACAAAGTCGTTAACAGCACACAGGCATCGGCCTTGCAAACAAAGTGAGTCTCTTGGATCGCAGCGACATCCACACCGAAGGACAAGAGGTCCCGAAGCAGGCGGGCAGCCTTACTCCGATCACTTAGGCCCTTCGCATTCAAGCTGGCTAACTTAATTGACATCTTTTAGACCTGTAAAGAGAAAGCAAAAAATTGCTCCTGATTACATACAGAACGGAAATCTATGGCAGTAGGGACGCCGACAGATTGTCCTAGGCGTCCCGTACCAATATCAGACGTAATTCGTCCGTCCAGGACAATGCCGCCAACGTCCGTTGGAAACGTTAGATTTACAGCCCTATATAATGAGGGGTGGAGGAGGATGATAGGGACCCTCCTAGAACAAAAATGAGAAAGATTTTGCAAATATTTTGTCCCTATTTGTGACATTTTTATTTTGGGGAACACTTCGACGGCTCCCTGTATGAAGTCCCATACTCTAAGATTGCCCCCGCTATTCCTAGTGAGAGTTAAAACTCCGGGGGCTTGTGGGAAATTGGTTGGGTTCTCGACCGACTTTCCTCGATCGAGGTCAACTTAAATAGTGGCCTTAGGAGGGTGCTTTTCTATTCGACAGATATCCACTCTTTTAAAGGGATTATCCCTTTTCTTCTTTTTTTCTCTATTGCTAGGGGAGGGTTTGCTATTGCTAGGGGAGGGTGTTTACAATTGGGAGAAGGGGGATTCAGGATGCGTAGGGGGATTTTCTGGAAGGGAAGAGTGTTAGGAAAAAGAAGTTACTGGATGCAAGGTAGTGTGGGGGGGAAGGAGACGATGTAATTCTGACTGGGGATGCGGACTGACACCTACCCTTTACGGCAGTTGTTTCTACAGGGGATGCAGGGGCGGATTGGGCCTTGGTGGCAACCACCACCCGTTCTGCCCTGCTACGTTCGATTTCGTCCACCTTGCCTTTCTTTTGTTGAACTTCTAACTCCTCTTCCCGTCCTCTTTTAAGCGATGAGGAGCGCGGGGGAGGCATTTCATCAATGTTCATTTTTCCTGATGTTGCTGTTGTTGTTGTTGTTGTTGTTGTTGCTGCTCCTGTTGTTGTTGCTCCTGTTGTTGTTGTTGTTGTTGTTGTTTTTGTTGTTGTTCTTGTTGTTGCTGCTGTTTTTGTTGTTTTTGCTGTTGCTGTTTCTGTTGTTCCTTGACTGAGGACGGAGGCTTTTCAGATTGTGGAAGAGGAGAAGTCGCCTTCTTTCCCTTCCTCACCACTTCCGTCCACTCAGTAGATCCGGCCTTTTTTTTTTTTTACCTCCGGTACTTGTGTTTTTGACACCGGCGGTGTTGCCTGTGTCACCGGTATTGCTAGAGTTTGCCCTTCGGCATCTTGTTTTTTTGCGGGGCACATTTTGGCCACATGGCCTTCCATCCCGCAAAGCCAACAATGCGGCTTTCGCCCCTCCACCGCCACAAAAGCTTCCGGCCTCCACAAATCAAAACATCAGGAATCCTCAAAAAACTGGGCCTGTCCACGACCACGTTTACTGCATTCTCCGTGGGTACGTCCGCTTTACTATTGACACGAGCCACCTCCTCTACTGCTCTGAACTGGGCAAAGTAAGCCTTAATGTGGTTCTCCGAGATTCCAAGCGGCACGGCGTGGATAATAACTCGGGTCCGCCTGGTGCCCATATACTCCATTTGGGGCCTAATTCGTTTGACAGTCAAAATTGTGCCAACCAATTTTTAGCCTCCTTTTCCGTGTTAAGAAGAACGTCCCACATAGCACGAGACCGTCGCGCCAACACTTTGGAGACAATTTTTAGGCATTTCAGGGCCTCCTACATGTTTTCCCTGCTGACGCCCACAAACTTACGCGTTTTTGAGTCCGACGTCAGCAGGGAGATCGTTCTTACAGATATTACATCGATGACTTCGGGAATGATTAATAATTAATTTCTCACAATGTATTGCTTAAACTTTTCCTGCAAATCCTGGCAATAAGTGGCGTCCTTTTTTTGCAGGAACATTGTTCCATGCCGACAGTGAAGAAATCACCGTCGGCATACCCGCCGAAGAAGTAGACGGTTGGGGAGACGAAGCCATAATTAGACTTACCTCTCCCCCTCACAACTCACAAAAATTTTAACAAAACAGTCCAGAAATCAAACAGACCAGCCACAAGACAAATAAAACACTGTAAACAAAACTTTTCGTACAAAATGACGAAAAAGACTTGCAAGTAAACTCGTAAACCGATCACCATTCCAGCATCTAGTAGCTTCACTTGATCTACCAGTGTGGGTACCTCCACTAAATTGCAAAAAAAAAAAAAAAAAAAAAAACGGCATAATTTCTTTTAAACTGAATTTTTTTAAATGAAAAGTTTTCTTGAAACATTTATTTTAGTTTTAATTAAGATTCAAATGATGAAATTTACTATTCCCCGGAAGCAAAATACTCTCTGGTTTATTTCAAACAGAAATTATATTGATTGGAATATAAATGTTTAGATTTTTTTCAATTTTTGAATTTTGCAATCATTTTTGATCGATCGATACATTTGTAAACAAAAGTTAGTGTTTGTTTTTAAAAATCTTGCAAAAATAAAATATACATTTGTGACACATTACTTTTAGAAAATTAGCAAATGTTATGTTAAATTAATCTGATTTACACAAGTATTACTTATTTATAGCGGGAAAGTTAGAATAAAACTATTTCTTAAACACAAATTTGAATTTTTGATCTGTCTGCCGTAAATCAAGAACTTGTTGACAGGTTCTTGATTAGAGATAAATGTGCATGGAGTTTATAAGTGACAAAATTGTACCATTTTTTTCAGGTAAGGGAGGAAACTCTGACCTTATAATTTCCAAACAGAAATTACCATAAAAAACGAAAATAAAATTTAAAAATTCAAATACACACACAAAACCAAAATTATTTTAAAAATATGAAGGCCAGACGATTTTTGTTATACCTTTCAATTTTCGATAGGCAATATAATCATCAATTCTTAACTAAAAAATTTAACTGCAACAAATCACTAAATGATTTTTAAAATATTTTTGAAACTTTATAATTTATTATCACTACAAAAATGAAAACAATACTTTTAAAGTTTCATAAGTAATCGAATTTTTTTTCTTAAGACTATAATGTCCTGGATTTTTATTATTTATTCAAGCAATTAAAATTTTATCAACAAATAAATAATAAGATAAATAAATAATATACAAATTTTATTGCCTTTTTTATTTTACTCCTCGGAGCAAATTTTCGGATACGGGGGCCAAATTTAAAATAAAAAATGGATGATTTATGTTTTACAATGAGTCCTGCGTTTAACTAATAAAATTATCAACTCCAAAAAAATAAAATTTATTAAAATTTCATGGATTTACGAAAAGAAGAAGTAAAAGAGGTTAAAAATTACAATTTCAAAAATAATTTCATTTATTTGTGAATGAGTACTGAAAGTTTCATTTAATTCTAATAATTGTTTGATTTTTGCGAGCATTTCCACATTAATGTGTTTGTCACCATGACGTATTTCATTGTAACGTTTTGGTTACCAGCTAACGCAAATCAAAATAAGATTTTCTGCCAAAATTTCGAAATTAGAAGGAATTAAAAGATTTTAAAAAATAATTAAGAATTATTTTGATCTTTCCTTTTTCTGGCTGGTGTCAGAACGGTTGGACCTGGCTTTATTTCCAGCGCAACTCTTATGTGAGATAATAATCTCTTTCACATCCTCTTCAGAGTTGGGAATGTTTCTGAATTTCGTCATGTGTATAACACCTGAGTGGCACAACTCTCTAAATTTCTTTCTTGCTAATAGCCGAGCTAAATACACGTGAGAGGGGGTCCACACCTGCCATTTATTTAAGGGTGCGGTATGTTAGATTGAATGGGTAACACGAGACTTCCATCGTCAACCTGGCTATCTTCTCCTTTTTTATTTATTTTTGTCGTGGACCCAGTAAAAGATCCAGCAAGAATAACGCAGAACAACCAAAATAGAAAATAACGAATTGTTGGGACGCCCGCGCCTATTCGGCTATAATGGACTATTCTATTACTATGTAAAGTAATGGTGGCATCTACGTAAGAGAGTGTGCCGAGCAGCCGATCGACAAGTCAGTCGTAGACTTCCGGTGACGAACCGGAAGTACCCATTGCTCATACTACTATTCTTGTATTGGATACTAATAACCTTTGTAAATACTATTTTCACGGAATACAACAATTAACCTATTCCTGTTGTTGAGTTATTTATTCTTACTCACGACACAACACGAATATATATTAATATATTAAACACTCTGTTAGTAGAACGATAATACGGTTTGTGAGTAATATTATAATTCGACCCTCGAACTGAGACTCGCAATAGTCGTTACGGTAGCAGTCTTGGCTATCTACTGGTTATCTCACTCTATCTACTCCCACCTCTTGTGAGAGGAGATATATGTAGTGGTTGGAAGCTTTCAATCCGTTGGATGGGTGATGCCACTATAACAATTTTGCTGGTCGTTTTCGTGTTAAACATAAATACGACTAATTTTTGATCCGTAATTAGTTTAAAGTGCTGCCCGATCATATAATAACCCTATTTTCGCAGCGATTTGAAAATAGCATAGGCTTCTTTCTCTATTGTAGAATGCCTACGTTCTGATTTAGAAAAGGTTCTGAAGAAAAAAGCTATGAGCCTCCCCGACTGTTTTAAAGAGGTGGCTATGGTGCACTTTTAGACGTCTGTTTCTACCACTAAGAGGTAGTGCATGATCAGGCGTAGTAATGGGCATCTTCGCCGAGCCCCTCATTTCTTGGAGATAACGGGAATTTTAATACAATTGTTAGAGGGTGGATTTTTTTTCTGAGAACTACAGTATGCAGTAATAGTGTGCAAACTTACCCCATGCACGATGTATTAAATGTTTGGGACCGATAAAAAGAAATTAATACTGAGCAGCAGGGAAAAGACAGCTAAAGTTCCTAGGACATGCAATGAGAAAGGAGGACTTAAAGAACTTGATACTAATAGGAGAGAAAAAAGAGACGGGGAAAGCACTGGATAACATATTTGAAGGGTATGAGCAGGTAGATGACAGAACGGGGGTTGTGTAATATAACAGGAGAAAGCGTGCTAAGAACCACCAAGGATAGAAAGATGTGGAAAGCTATGATCACCTACATCCAGAAAGGACAAGGTATATAGAAAAAGATGAAGCTGAGTGATAGTTTTGGACATTCTGGATCGAGGTTTTATACTATTTTTACTGACTATGTATCAAAGTAGTTTAATATTTTTAATATTTTTAATATTTTTACGCCTCTATTTTAAATCTTTAATTGCTAAGAAGGTTGGGTCACTGTGTCGAGCCAGGATGTTTTTCCCACCTGAAACCATCCTGTATATATACAAATCAACCAATAGTCCGTGCATGGAGCACTGCTGCCATATATGACCAGGTGCCCCCGCTGTTCATCTCCGTGTTTTTGACAGGCTCCAAAGGAGAATCAGTAATGTGATAGGTGCTGACTTGGCGGCACGACTACAACCACTTTCCCACGGACGAGATATGCCTTCCCGGTGTCTGTTCTATAAATACTTCCATGACTTCTGCTCCAACGAACTTAAGTCACTACTGCCTCCGCAACAGGTGTTTACTCGTGCCACTAGACTGGCATCTGGGTCTCACCCATTCACAGTTAGATCAACCAAATGAGGACGACAATTCTACTTCTCAGCTTCTTGTCTCGCACTTCCCGCCTGTGGAACTCGCTTCCATATTCTTGCTTTCCTAGTGGCTACAACCTCCAGGAATTTAAATGCAAGGTCAATACTCATCTTTTAACCACTTGAGTCTAGTTCTTTCTACATCGCCCTGTATATCCTTTCCTTTCTCTCCACCTTTACAACTGTCCTCACACCTGTATTCCCATACTTCTCTTGCTCCTTTCTAACTGGTTCATCTTTCTCTTCAATCTCTTGTAATATTGTTCTCTTATGTAGCCCCCCTGCGTATCAGTGGCGTTACCGCCTTGCTCGGGGTGATATGATTAAAAGATAGATTATAGCATTACACAAAGTAAGAATTAAAACTAAGTCAGCAAAACAAAAATCACATAAACCTGTTAAAATCTTTCTCAAACATCCGTACCAACTTTTGAAGGGCTGAATCCTTCCTCCAAATAAACTCTGATATCTTAGCTCTCTGTGAAACTAACCTTGACCCCTCTTTACCTTCTTCTGATTTGTATATCTCTGGTTATCCTCCCCTCTTTAGGAAGAACTCCAATGTCCATATGCATGGAATTGGCGTTTATGTCAGCGAATATCTCCCTCTAGCTAGGGTGATTGCTCTTGAATCTCCAGACCATTCCTACAGGTGTCTCAGTCTCTTCCTACTGATCCCGGTTAGCTATCTTTTTTCCCCAACACTCCCCTTCATCTCCTGATATTCCGTACTGTGTATCATCTCTAACAATATCAATAAGGCTAATTTCTCTCATCCGTTTGCTCACATAACATTTCATACCAAGCAAGGCGGGACTGCCATAAGTTCCCAGGATTTACAGTGAGAGAAAAAACTTTGTACAGAGGCATTGAAGAAAGTATAAGAGATTAATAGGATTCAAGAAGAAAGAACGTAGCAACTGATGTAATTTTTTATAGATTGTAACTATCACGGAAGCAAATAAGCGGAAGGGAGTTCCACCGGCAGGAAGTGCGAGGTAAAATCTGTTAGAGTAGAAGTGGCGGTTATATTTAAATATTTAAACAGTAAACGGGTGGGACCTAGATGCCAATCTAGTATCACATTTAAATTCATGTAGCCGGAGCATCGGGAAGAAAACCTCCTCAGAGCAATTGCCATTATAATATTTGTAGGACACCACAGTTTACTCTCGCCTCGATCAAAAATCTGGTGTGGGCGACAAAGCTAACCTTGCAGCCGAGCTTGGAATGGACCTCCAATCCGTAGTGGACTGGGGTAAGAAATTGCTCGTAAATTTTAATGCTTCTAAAACGAAGCTACTATCAATTAACCATCATAGACAACCGCACCTACTTTCCATTAGCATGGACCAGGCTTGCCTCCCAGAGAGTAAAACACTACGCCTGCTCGGCCTGACTCTCTCAGCAGACCTCAAGTGTAATGACTACGTCGAATCCATTGCTAAATCCGCTGCTATGACAGTCAGTTCTCTGTGCAGGGCCCGAAGGTTTTTTCCGTCTGAATCTATCCTGCACATTTATAAATCTACCATCCGCCCGTGCATTGAATACTGTTGCCATATCTGGTCGGGTGCTCCTGCTATTCTCCTTGGGCTTCTCTACAAGGTACAGCGGAGAGTCTGTAATGTGATCGATACTGACTTGGCAGACCACCTGCAGTCTCTCTCTCACCGGCGCGACGTGGCTTCCCTGTGTCTCTTCTATAAATACTCCCATGGCTTCTGATCCGATGAACTTAAATCACTGGTGCCCACTAGGTTCGAACTTGCACGAGATACTAGATTAGCAACTAGATCCCACCCTTTTACAGTGAAACCGATAAAATGCAACCGCAACTTCTACTCCAACAGTTTCTTTTCTCGTACTTCCCGACTGTGGACTTCCACATGACTGCTTCCCCGACGGCTACAATCTCCAGGAGTTTAAATGTAAGGCCAATAGACATCTCCTAGCACACTAACTCGCTTCCATTCTTTCAAACACTCTTCTTCCCATCCTCACATCTCCCTATCACCCACTTCTGACATTTCCTATATCTAACCATTCTTTCTATTTACCTTCCCCTATGTAGCCCCAAGCGCAATAGTGGCAGTGGAATGCCTTGCTTGGGGTGAAACGATTAAAATAAAATAAAAATAAAAAATGGAGAGGGAAGCCACATCATGTCTATTAGAAAGGAACTGAAGACGAGATGTAAAGTCAGGATTGATAACATTGCAGATCCATTTTTGTATTTTGTCTAGAATCTCGACATGAATAGCGGGAACAACTGGCCCGATTTGGCAACAATATTCAATGCACAGATGAATGATAGCGTTATAAATGATTATTATTGTTTTTATGGCATATCAACCTCGGCGGGTCATTTATTGCCAACTAAATTTTTATTTATTTATTGCTGGTAATACCTTTTTCTTTCAACAATTTATTGTTGTTTTTATATAAGTTTTGTGTATAGTAATACTTTTCTTTTCGAGAATCAAGATTCATTGGAATTTGTTTTTAAGGGCAGGGTCCCCATATCCTACCCTGTTATTTAACCCATAACTCGAGGAAAGAGACGGATTAATACCTTTCCCAAAGGTACCAGTGCTTAAGCGAATGCAGAGTATTCAACTGGAATTCGAACTCGGCTCACCGATTTCTCTTTCCGAGCCGATATCCACTGCACCACAACGCACATCCGTCACTATACGCTTACAGCCCCCTGGTATTCCCAAACTGTTACCCATCTAACTACTGACCAGGCTCAACGTTGCTTAACTTCGGTGATCGAGCGAGAACTTGTGTATACAACGTGATATGGCTGTAAGACTTTATAAATGAGCAAGATATATTCTGACGAGAAAAAACTGACAGTAAAGAAGTAAAATCGTATATAGGTCATTAAGCAATGGGATTCCTTGACTGAATTGGGGATGGCGCCGCCAATCATAAACAAGTTGCTAGAATATCTTATGCCAGTTTTTTTTTTATTTTTTATTTATTTTTTACAATCGCCGCTGTTCTTCTGCATTTTGTATTTTGTGCTAAGAAAATCTTAATCTGAAATATGTTTTCCCTAGGATGAAATGGGTGTGGTCAATAAGAAGTCTAGATATAGAATAAGATATATCGTTGTGGTACAGTGGATATCGGCTCGGAACGAGAAACCGTCGAGCCGAGTTCGAATTCCAGTTGAATCCATTGTATTCACTTACGCGCAAATACCCTTGGGAAAGGTATTAATCTGTCTCTTCCTTCCAATTATGGGTTAAATAGCAGGACTGATTGGGTTCTATAGCCTTGGTCGGTAACCAGTCTACCGCAGAAAGCAATGGCAAACTACTGCGGGATAATCTTCTGCCCAGTCAGTCATGTCTCTTTCAAGACATGATCACCCAAGCGTGTATCACGTATGGTACTTAACTGACTGACTATCTTCGAAGCTGTGGAGGTAATTCTTGTTTTAAAATCAGCATTCAAAATTTGGTATTTGTGGCTGTGTTAGAACACCGATCCTCAGACATGTGGCAAAGTCTTGGCATTTCAATAAACACACCGACTGACCCGGCCAACAACGATAAAAAAAAAAATAAAAATGAAATATTTAAAGATTTACAGACACAAGAAAATGTTCGTCGTTCTCTTCAAATTTATTTCTGCTTTCCTTTTTTTTTTTCTTTTTTTTTTTTTTAAAGAAAATCTCGGTTAAGTAAGGCCTAATTAGGATTCATGGACTTTGATCAAAAGCGAGTTTATGCAACAGAGAACAGGCAAGTCGGAGGCGACCCAAGTGTAAGAACTTTTTTTTTTGTTCTTATTTTTGTTAAAAATACTCTTTCATTTATTCATTTATTTTTATTTTTTTGCATTAGTGTTTTGGATCTTTCTTGTTGTACAATCCTAAAATATTTATCCAACCCCAAAATAAAAAATAATTTATAGTTACTAAAATTCACACCAAATTTTTCTAGAGCGATGCTCTTTCATTGCAATCTGATCGGGTTAACCTTCCCGATCGCCCATATATGGAAGCTCAGGTGCGGTATTTCTAAAAGTATGGTCAGCGTACGTGCTCACCCCGATAAAGAATTCTTTAATTCTAAAAGAATTCCTTGTAAATACTGAAAATATCATCCGGATTTACGAAATGTGAATAATTCCTTAAATTTTCCCAAGTTTTCTTCCTGAGGATTGGACTTGCTGCGAGGCGAACTAAACAAATTTTGATTTATAATTTCAAATGAGTGGCAAAAATTTAATAACAAAGCATTGATTTAAAATTTATTATTTCTTGGGGTGAATTCATACTTGCGATAAGTAAATTTACATTATTTGGGTTGAATTAACAGAAAAGATCCAGTGTTTTAATTGTGGAGATTTTTTTAATGCTCTTTATTTATTAATGACCAAAAATGTATGTAAATAGTTTAATCCCTGAATAAAAATATTAGATATTATTACACTGAGTCACATATAATTTCCGTTTTTGTTTATTTATTTTATTCGTCAAAAATAAAATACATTTACATTTTATTCAATTTTATATTGACCATATTTATTTGCAATGATTTGTTACCATTTAACAGGCAGTGTTACATATTCGTTGGTACGAAATTTTTGGGTAGTATAAAAATTTTGACAATGAAGTGTATTTGCGCTTAGTAACGCAGGTGTTTGAAATTTGAATAAAATGTGTTTTTGTTTCAAAATGTCAACCCTGTGCAGATGAGGAAAACATGTTCGGATTTGGATTTTTTATTTTGTCTATCGAGGTCAAATACCAGCTCATACCCCAGATAAGTTTGCACCAGAAGACATCTGTCAATGGCACGGAAGTGACGTCAAGCTGACTGAAAATCTTTGATTAGTAATTGAAATTTGATATTAAAAGAGTTTGATGAAAGATACGGTTGGGTAAAATCTGATTTTCCCGATAGGGGTGTGCTGACAATTCTACCCAAAGAACCTCCTAAAACTCTAGGGCATGTTTGAAAAGATGTCATTACATGTTTGAAAAGATGTTCTTTGTTTGGAAAAAATGTAAATAAAATATTTTTTATATTTAATTTACATTTGTGTCCGGTCCTATTGTTTGCGACAGAGGCGTTTTTGCAGATTGTGTTTGTTGTTGCTGACGGTGACGACGACAGAAACAAAGAAGAAGAAGATTGTGATTGTGAAATTGATTTAAGTGAAAGTCGGGTTGAGTAGTCCCCGATAAAATGATTTATGAGTTGAAAAATTTAATCGTCCCCCAGAAGTTTGGAGTATAATATTCGTCACAGTCATGGTGAGAAACCCCGAATGAGTAACAGTCTTCGTCACTGAGTTTGATCCAGAGTTAATTGTCGTCGTCCTCGTGGGTAGCAGTCTGACCTCGTCGTGATTGCAATAGTCATCGTTTGTTCCACATTGTTCAGAAGAATTATTTTCATAGTCGAGAAAGAGCTACATAACAGTAGCCCTTCGATAACGTTTGAGCAAAAATCAGCAGGTTTTGATTTGAAAACGTTTTCAACAAACACTTCTCGCTTTCAAGAAAATTTAATGCTACTATAGTGTAAGGTCTACCGCAGTATCGAACTATAATATAATATTGTTTGTGTATGCATATTTATTTAAACTTGATATTAATAATTATATTCTTATATACTGTGCAAACGTATTAGGACAAGAATTATTTTATCTTTTATGAGGCATCAAAATAAAGTTTAAAATCACCCCTGTCCTTTTGCACACCGGTAGTGTGCAAAAGTATTAGGACAGGGGTGATTTTCCTAAAAACTTCACTGAAATTCAAATACAGGGTGAAAAGCGAAGTAAATTACTAATAAATATTAATTAAAATTAATAAATTTTAATAAATTAATAAATATTAATTAAAACTAGGTGTAAGGAAATGTATTAAAAAGAAGTTACATTTAATTTTTCGTATTTTCTATTAAACAAATTATTTTGAAATTACTCATTATTCTATTATGACTGACTTTTTTCTTATTCCCCCTTCTCGAATTGATATATCTAATGTTACTTTGCAAGACACATTTTGGGAACAAATACAAGCTGCTTGGCAGGATATACCATTAGATACATTGAAGAAGCTTGTTATGTCAATGCCTGACAGAATGAAGACTGTGATCCAAGCAAAAGGCTATTATACTAAATATTAAATTTATATTTTAAAAAGTATATTTTCTTGTTAAAGTATTTGTTGAGTAAATCAAATAAAGTTACTTTAATTAAATTTTTTTTCTGTCAATATGCCTCATAATAGATAAAATAGTTATTGTCCTAATACTTTTGCACAGAACTGTACATTTATATTGAAGGTAGAGTGATAAAAATTAACACGTTATCAAATACAATACATATATTTATTTTAACGATAACACTTCGTATATCTTCTAGGAATGGCACGGATAGATCCTTGGAATTTTTTCTCATCGTCTTCCAGCAAAAATGATCAGGATTTGACAGGACCAGCTGACTACCAACACCTTACATTTTCTTGAGAATCATCGTTTTAGCATCCAACCACGATTGCTCAATTGACTGTAGTTCGAATATAAGTAGTGCAAATATAACTCTCACCCGGAAATTCGAAAAAAAAATCCCTTTAATTCTCTATGTGCGTTGTCACTGCAATGCAGATCTAATGTATGTTAATCCAAACTTATTTATAAATGGAACTTTGTCTCTATGTGTGTGTGTCCGTTACCTATAGACTTCGAAACGGCTGAACCGATTTTCTTGAAAATTTACACAGTTCTACTATAAGCATCTGAGAGTGTTCTTAGCTAGGTTTTGTGTCGAGGTACCCCCGATAAATATCGAAAATCGATAATCGAAAAAATCGGGTTATAGAAGGACTGGTCCGATTTGAATAAAATTTGATACACTTATAGACAAAGACATAAGAAACGATATTCAAAAGTTTTAAGGTTGCAGTTCTTACAATAGTGCAAAAAATCGATAGTATATATATATATATATATATATATATATATATATATATATATATATATCCCGGTTCACACTCCACCCATGTCTATTCATCAGGTGTAGAGGCTCATTCCTTGTTCCCTGTTTAGGATGTGTTTTCCGGCTGTCTTTTTTCCAATCTTTTCACTGGGTTCTTTTTTCTTTTTTTTTCCAATTGGAGTAGATAGACTAAACTATCACCCGGTTCACACTCCACCCATGTCTATTGAACAGGTGTAGAGGCTCATCCCTTGTTCTCTGTTTAGGATGTGGTTTCCGGCTTTTTTTTTCCAATCTTTTCACTCCTATGTTGTAGCCCCTGCACATCAGTGGCGTTACCGCCTTGCTCGGGGTGATATGATTAATATATATATATATATATATATAACAGGCAAGATGTTTGTGTGTGTGTCTGTTTATCTGCCTGTATGTCTGTATTTTTTCAGCCCTTTTATTTTAGTTTTTGCTTCGAGTTTGGCTCTAAGTAGGTATAATTTTAGTTCTTAGTCTCAGCCATGATACCATTTACTCAGAGGATTTATTTAGCCTTCAAAATTCAGTTTCCGACGAAAAACTGATTTGATATCGATACCAGGAAATCAAAATTTGACTTATATCCATTCATTTTTCTTTCAGTCTACGGTTTCGCTTTAACTGGAAACAACTATTGCTTTTTAGTCTTTCGTGCCAATGTCCAAAGAGTCTTAGCTCCAGTACCATGGATTAGTTTTAAAGCTTTCATTACACCCAAGCAACGCCGGACGATACTGCTAGTTAACCCTAAATTTATTCTTAACCACCACGTATAAAAAATAATCAGAAATGATCAAAATGTGACTGAACCTGCTGACTGCCAAAACCTCGCATTTTCTTGAGAATCATTGTTTGAGCATCTAGCTACGATCGTTCAAATGTGAGACAGATATAAATATCATTTGGATGATACTTTTGTCGTTAGAACTGGTTCTAAAAGATATGGAACTTAATTATGACAAAACCTAATAATTTGGTGTATCTTCCCGAAAAGAACGACAGTTATCCTTATCTTTGTTGTGTGATAAAATTTACTGAGCTAGTCTCGTTGGTGATTATGACAGATTATTTAGTTGTCAATTTAAATATATCTGCCTTCAGAATGCTGGCTTAATCAGAATCTTTTGGAGGAAACTATTTTCCTGAATTTAATGTGATTCAAACTGGAATTCTATGTTACGAATTACCCATGTTAATGATAAACTACATAATCAGCAACTGGGATTTTAAGAATGCAATCATCCACACAGTCAAGATTATAGATTTTTTTTATACGGATTTTATTTGATAATTAAATACCTCTTATTACGATTATACTCAGCTTAATCGAACCGAAAAAAATTTCCGCTTAAAATTAATAACATGCCTTCATCATTAAAGAATCTACCGTAGTTCGTTGCTGTTGCACGTCGTCCGCCATTTTGGCGTTTGCTGTTGCCATTTCCCCTGCTGTTGCTGCCTCTGCCGCCGCCGAAACGAGGTAACAACAACTGCGACTAATATGCCGCCGCCACCACCGCCGCGAAGAAGAGTCGAAAATAACGGGATGTGCCTTATGGTGCAGGAGAAATCGACTCGGAATAAAAATCGGGGAGCCAAGTTCGAATTCCAGTTCAATTCCTTGCATTAATTTACGCTCAAATACATTTGGGAAAGTTATTAATCCCTCTCTTCTCCCCAGTTATGGGTTATATAGGACAGATTGGGTTCTATTGCCTTGGCTGGCAACCAGTCTACCGCAGAAAGCAATGACAACCTATTGCGGGATAATCTTCTGTACAGTCAGTTATGTCTCTTTCGAGACATGATCGTCTAAAGCGTATATCATGTATGCTACTTAACTGACTGACTGACCATAATAGTTGAAAACATGATTAAGTCTTCTATTGGGCATTAAGTGGGTGATCGGTTATCTATTGTTATGAAGTAATAACTGATCCCAAACTAATTATACTTAATATAATAATATACTATAATCTGTCTCTTCTCCTTCCAGTTATGGGTTAAATAATAGGACAGATTGGGTTATATAGCCTTGACTGGCAACCAGTCTACCGCTGAAAGCAATGGCAACCTACGGCGGGATAATCTTCTGCTCAGTCAGTCATGTTTCTTTCGAGACATGATCGCCCAAAGCATGTATCACGGATGGCGCTTAACTGACTGACATTTGTGGAAATCCCTTCCGTTTGCTTGCTTCCCTGATAGCTACAATCTCCAAAATTTAAATGCAACGTCAACTGCCATCTTCTATCATCTTGATTCTAATGTATTTCTTACCATTATTTCGATATCGCCTGTACTTTGTTTTTGTTTCTCCCTGTAACCCCCTGCGCACCAGTGGCGGTCCCGACTTGCTTGGAATGAAATCAGTATAAAAAAGAAGATCAATGATCAAACTAAGTGAAGATTACTATTCAAGGTTAATACTAATCTGATTCTCTAAATATATTGGGTTCAGTCCCTGTTTAAGCAGAAATATTGCACAATACTGAAAGCGGGTTGGTTTCATGAGAAAGATATAACAATGATATGTTTTAAATGATTCTCAAAATGGTACCTGCTGTGAGAATAATAATAATAATTTAAAAAATAATAATAAAAATAACTCCCAGATCAGATAGGTAGCTCTGTTTTAACATTCTGGGCAGGTTACTGAATAAGACAGATCCCTGAATAAGCCCGTAGAATTTAGCGGCTGACATATGATGACAACAACAAAGTCGAGGAAGAAAATAGGTGAGTCAGTTAAACAGTTAATGCCAGTTCTTTTCTTAGGGCTGAAAAAAAGACCCATAAACGCCCTGCAGCAGAGAAAAAAAAAATCCCAGAATATTAAAGAAAAAAGTGATGTTTGTAATTTTTTTTGTATTTAAACCATTTTATATCGCTGTTAAATATCCGATGATCTTTTTGTGATGAGTTATCTGTCCGTTTTTAATTTAATAAATATTCTTTCTTGTTTTAATTAATCGACTTGACGTTTATATCATTATTACTACGGCAAAAATGCACCTGCTTAATCGCCATTACGTATATATATATATGTAAACTTATTTATAAATGGAACTTTGTCTGTGTGTGTGTGTGTGTGTGTGTGTGTCTGTGTGTCTCTGTGTGTATCCGTTACCTATAGACTCCGAAACGGCTGAACCGATTTTCTTGAAAATTTACACAGTTGTACTATAAGCGTCTGCGAGTGTTCTTAGCTAGGTTTTGTGTCCAGGTACCCCCAATAAATATCGACAATCTATAATCGAAAAAAACGGATTATAGAAGGAGTGGTTAGATTTTAATCAAATTTGATACACTCATAGACAAAGACATAAGAAACGATATTCAGAACTTTCAAGGTTGCAGTTCTTACAACAAAAAATTTGATATCGATACGAGGAAATCAAAATTTGACTTACATCCATTCATTTTTCTTTCAGTCTACTGTTTCGCTTTAACTGGAAACAACTATTGCTTTTTAATCTTTCGTGTCAATGTCCAAAGAGTCTGAGCTCCAGGACCATGGATTAGTTTTAAAGCTTTCATTACACCCGAGCAACGCCGGGCTATACTGCTAGTATATATATATATATATATATATATATATATATATATATATATATATGTGTGTGTGTGTGTGTGTGTGTTGCCAACCTTCCCTGAAGGTCCATTTAGGTGAAACCTTGGTAGGTTTGTTGGCTCACTAGGTTAATTTATTTATTCTGTTCTGCTTAAGTTACTTAAGTATTGAGCGCTTTTTTGTTATTGATTACTCGTCTCGGGTTTTTTACTTGGACTACGTACTGGCTCGGTCCAATTCGCTTTGGCTGATGTTCATGTGCTTAGCTCTTTCTTTTTTTACAACCATTTTCCCTTCCGCATATATACGCGGAGAGTTTATCGAAACGATTATAGCGATAAGTTTGCATTTATATATATATATATATATATAGAGAGAGAGAGAGAGAGAGAGAGAAGGAGAGGTAGAGAAAGCTAAAACTGCGTTTTCTTTATGATGGAACAACCATGTTTATACATGGTAATTTTCTAAACGTAGCTAAGATGTGGCACGAGGCCGAAAGTGTGAAGCATTGAATGAAGAAATATCTCATCAAAAGTATTTTAAGCGTTGCTTAGATGTCGCACAAGGCTGAATGTGAGGAGCACACAGTGAGGATCGAAGTCAACGTTCAGTCGGAATTGAACTAGAGAGATAAGCTTGCTAACATTTGCACCATTTCGAAGTGCTCAAATCATACTTGTATCAGCCAGTTAAGTGCCATACGTGCCTTTCAAGACATGACTGACTAGGCAGAAGATTTTCCCGCAGTAGGTTGCCATTACTTTCTGCGGTAGTCTGGTTACCAGCCAAGGCTTTAGAACCCAATTTGTCGTGTTATTTAACCCATAAATGGAGGGAAGAAACGGAATAATACCTTTTCCCAAGGGTATTTGCACGTAAGTGAATGCAAGCAATTCAACTGGAATTCGAACTAGGCTCCCCGATTTCTTGTTTCGAAACTGCACCACCATGCACACCCCATACCTATATATGTATTGTGGGGACCTATCTACAAATGACTCTTCCACACCTTTATAATATGGCTACCAACTCTGAGTGAGAGAGACAGACACAGTGGAGTCACTGAGTGGTAATCACAGAGTGAGTGAATGAGTGAATCAGAACGCTGCGAGAGGAAGTACTCTCCAGTCTACGTTTACGATTGTACTACGTTTTCCGTGAATTCGACCTTATATCCGAGTCCGTGTTATCTTTCTATCGTGTTTCGGTTATAATATTATGTTTTGAAAAGACTATTGCTTTCACCGTCTTTCATTTACAATTTACACATTGCATTTGTACTCTCGACAGGTGCAGGCGAATGCGAACTCTATCGAAGATGAGGAATAAGATTCGTAGCACAACTAAACCGGAAATAGTAGAACACTACCGGTTCGTATGAGACACCGGAAGAAGGAAGGCAATACTTACGCTCAGAATGTTATAAAAAAAACAAACAATACAAATACAGAAGGGCACGTGACTGTATTTTATAAATGACGTAATGGCGTTCGAAAAATTACACCACTAAAATCTGCTGAAACGGCTCATCAAACATTTTATATTTGGAGAGTATATGAGAATAATCTTCTTCTTCT
>JBBBDQ010000376.1:442500-557500 GCA_037127315.1 Ascarosepion bandense | reverse complement strand
TAAAATAGTCAGAAAAAACGCTGAAATCCGAAGTCGTATTGCGATCACCAATGAACCATTCCAAAAGCGAATTGGAGTCTGACGAAATAGAATAAAGGTGTTTCAGCTGCTCTACAACAACAATAATTCAAGTCACATGACATTGGACATGAGACATTGCAGAGATGCTCCACATAACTAACGTGAGTTTTATAAGGCATTGATAAATACAACACGCAGCAGTATAATGCCGGAAATAAGACAGCAACAGTTGCAGGTTCGTCAAAGACACTTGAACAAGGAGATTTATGCCTACAATGTTAGAAAGAGCAAAACAAATGCGTGTATCTTTTTGTGTAGAATACGCAAAGGCGTTCGAGAAGGTACGCTCCAAAGATCTGTTGAAACAGCTCATGAAAGTTGATATATTTAGGAAGGATATTAGAATAATCTATAATGTCAGCAAATTGCCTGCAAACGGATAGAAAATGAGTTCAGCAGATATACGAAAATAAAAAGGGATGTAAGAATAGAAATTGTCTATCACCGAATTTATTCAACCTAGACAGCAATGCAGTTCTAAGAATAGAAGTCATACCTGGGTTCATTATTAGTGGCTACAATCTTCACAACATGATGCATGCAGAAGGCACGTGGTTGATAGCAGACACAGAAATAAAGCTACAAAATCCTACAAGAAATGAAGGAAAACAAGAAGAAATGATTAAACATAAAATTGTCAGAAGACATAGCAAATTAAAAATTAAAATCAACTTTCTTCTGCACTTTTGCAAAAATTCACAATGACGTGTGAAATCCTGGTTTTTACCAAATAGAAAAAGGATTGACCATGTGCCTAAAGCAAGCTGCATTCACCCTAGTCGTGTTGAGCCGGCTTCATCCCCGATGGAGGAAGATTCATTGGAATTTGTTTAAGGGCAGGGTCCCCAAGTCCTATCCTGTTATTTAACCCATAACAGGAGGGAAGGAACTGATTAATACCTTTCCTAAGGGTACCAGCGCGCAATTGAATGTAGGGCGTTTAACTGGAATTCGAACTCGGCTTGCCGATTTCTCTCTCCGATATCCACTTCACCACAACGCACTGGTATTCCCAAGCGGTCACCCATCTAAGTTCTGACCAGAATCAACGTTGATTAACTTCGGTGATCGAACCTGTGTATTCAACGTGATATGACGGTAATCCATGTGCTTAAAGAAAAAGTCGAAACCGGATTTCACAAGTAGATGTTAAATTAATTTTCTGACCAATGGAAGCGATTTTCAAAACCAAAAAGAACTTAGCGATCCAGTGCCAAAAATCTAAATGCTATAAATACTTCGGTCAGCTTCAGCCAGGCAATCAGATGGGATCAGCGAGAGACACAACTAATATGTAAAGGGAAAACCTTCAAGTCAGTCGACACGGACATCTTTCTCCTGTGCTGATTTCTTTTACTTCTTCTTCTCCATCCAAAGATATTCTTACGAATCAAACGCTCATACATACATACGTACGTACGCATAAACTATTTCCAACAAATTACTACTACGAACAGTTATTCAACTCTTCATACCCTTGACTCATTATTTGATTCGCATTGAACATCAACCCGCTTCCTATATCTTCAGACAGAATGCCTTGTACAAATTGCCGATTGGAGAAACAAAAATAAATAAGTGCGTACATTAAATATCTGCGAAAAGTTTCAGCTGAGGACGGAAATTCTAACACTGAAATTCAAAGTCGTTTTGGAATAGGCAAAGATGCATTTCAAAAGCTAAGCAGAGTATTAAGAAATTGAAAAAATTCGCTAAAAAGAAGTAAAAGTGTAAACTGTTGTGTGATATCTGTCCTCCTCTATGGTAAATACATTGTAGTTATAATTAAGATTATTTTATCATTAGTTGAATCATTGTTACTTATTAATATTGATACATGACCAATGTTGAATCGTAAAATAATTTATGCAAAACAATTTCTACAAATTAAAGAAATGGGTCATAATGAATGTCGTAAATATCTTATTAAAAAAGATAGTAGATATGATACACCTGATGCATATAATGCAAAATTTAAAATCATTTGGTATCTAATTTTGTATATTTTATTATAAGTGTTGAGTGTTTAAATTGTTAACTGATCCATTGAGTGTTTAAATTGTTAACTGATCCATTGGGGACCGAAATTTGTAACAACAGTCTTAGTCTAGTATTTCTTTAGAATGTATATATATATATATATATATATATATATACGCACTCACACCCCGATTGAGCACTCTGGAAGAATGGTAGACTTTGAAAAACAGTAGCTTCTCTGGTATCTACGCATCGTTCATTCAGCAATGAATTAGAACACTCTGAGCTGTTGGGTATGTGTATAATGATAATATACACGCTAAAAAGTCTGCCTCTTTCTACCCAGCGCCCATAGCTCAGCGGTAGAATCGCCGACTGACGCCAATTCGGTCGGGTTTCATTCCTGGGTAAAAAGCAATCGGCTGTCTAACGTACTGATGAGCTGTGATACAGCGAAACTGATCTGTCTGCGGATGACTAATTAACCTCTCACACCCTAATTGAGCACCCTGGAAGAATGGTACACTTTGAAAAACAGTAGCTACTCTGGCATCGAAGCATTGTTGATTCAGCAATGAATTAGAACACTCTCAGTTATTAGGCGTGTATAATGATAATATACACGCAAAAAATCTGTCTCCTTCTACCGAGCGCCCGTAGCTCAGAGGTAGAATCACTGACTGACGCCAATTCAGTCGGGTTTCAACCCTGGGTAAAAATCAATCGGCTGTCCTACCGTATTGATGAGCTGCGAAACAGACCTGTCTGCAGATGTCTATATATTTTAATTCAGATACTTTAATCCAAGGGAAAAAAGCAGGAAGGTAAATTCCAAAAACCCGATCCTAATTAATATTAAAAATTTTATTTTAATATTAAAAAATGATACAGGAAGAAAGCTCCATGTAATAAAATATTACAGAGCAAATATAATATGTATATATGTATATATGTATGTGTGTGTATATATGTATTTATGTGGGAAATTTTTTTTTAACTATTTAAATGCTCTTTTTTATAATATTCATTAATTTTTTATATTTTTTTATATGTATGTGTGTGGGTGCATATGCATAATGTATATATATATGTGAGTGTGTGTGTGTGTGTGTATGTATATGTGTGCGTGTGTGTGGGTCCACATATATATTTTGTGTGTGAATTTTTTGTATATAGGTGTGTACACATATATATGTGTGTGTATGCGCATGTATGTGTTTATACGTATATAAGTGTGTATGAAATTGAATGTATGTGTGTGTATGTATGTATATATGTATTTATAATCGTATAATTGTGTGTGTATATGTATGTATGTATGTGTGTACTTCTATATGTATGTATTATTGTAAATGAAATTTTTTTTAATACCTATCGATGTCTTTATTTAGTTAATTCAAATGACCTAATTTAAAAAAAAATATTTTAAATCCTATATCTTTTTATTCCCTTTAAAAATAATTATGCCTTTTTAAGTAAAGGCCCTTTTTTAATACTTCAACGTTTTTGGGAAGTTAGGTTTTTGAATATGTCCAGCGTTTGTAATATATAAAAGTTTTTTTCTTTCTTTTCTTTTCTTTTTCCCTCCCTTCCTTCCTTTATCTCTCTTATCTCCCACCTTTTTTCCGTGTTGCTTAACCTTACATCAATTCAACACTGCCGCCTGTTAATTTTTAGTTACAATTCTCTTTCCTTCTTTTGCGAACCCAGACGATGTCAATTTTTTCTTTTCTTGTTTATTTGATTTGATTTTGTTTTATCTTTTTTCTTTTTTTCTTTTTCTTTTTTATTTTCTTTTTTAATTTCTTTGCAAATATATTTAAAAAGGAAAATTAGACTGATTTTTCTCCAGTTTCTGAAAGGATTTTTCAATTGCTGAGGTGATGTGTTATCCCCCGTGGGGATCTTCATATCGAAATGGTCATTCAACATCATTGAATTAATCCTTTTTTAATTCATATATATATATATATATATATATATATATATATATATATATATATAACGTGGAACATTTGGTATATTATCCAGGTAAATTCCGATAGAAAAGAAGGCAATGTTAAATTCATTTATTTAATTTAACAGAGTAATATAATTTAGAAAATATTTTCAATTTACTACAATTTCAATGGGTAATATATATTTCACCACTCAATGATGGCATTGCGGCTCGTCAGACCCAAATGGTACAAAAGTTGATCCTCAAAATATCCCCACCACCAGAAAAACAAAATATTTACACAGACGCTCATATGTCTATATTTAGAATAGACAATTTAGACATATTTAAAATTTACCGTCACAGTTGTCTATTCTAAATATGGATATGTGAGTGTCTGTGTAAAAAAAAATTGTTGGTGGGGGGGGTGGAGATATTTTGAGGATCAACTGTTGTACCATTTGAGTCTGACGAACCGCAATGATAACATCATTATGCGGTGAAATATGTATTACCCATTGAAATTGTAGTAAATCAAAAATCTTTTCTAAAACACACACACACACACACACACACACACACATATATATATATATATATCATATTTGGCTTATGATATTCTCAGCATCCTTCTGCAGAACCACATTTCGGTAGCTTCTAGTCGTCATTTCATCTTTGGTGAGAATTTACTGCATTTGCTGCCATATTTAAGTACAGATATCACATAATATTTTCTAAATGGAGATTAGTCGAGAACAAGACCAAATAATTTTAATAAGTTATAGGGTTATTGGCTTGTGTTTATTTTTATTTTCTAACAAAATCCATGGGTAAAAACACCGATTACTAGCCTTAGTATGAAATACACTAGTTTAGGGAAGGCAGCAGGCCCGTCAAAACACTTTACGCGGATCATAATTAAGCCAATAACCATTTTAGCTGACCTGGGACATTTAGTTTTGAAAAACCGTTTTCTTTGGTACAAGTCCTCACTGACTCTCTTTTTACCCGCACCTGTGCATTTTTTTTATTTCTTTTTTTCTTTTCATTTCCCAGTTACTCTTATTTCTGCTTCTTTCCGTGTTTCTTTACTGTTTTCGTCTGCATCACTTAGCAGTGGGTTGGCGGAAGATGAAAACAATATGGCGTTGCGGTGAAAGGAACTGCGCAGGTGCATAGGGTGCGCATGCCCTGAGGCGAAAATAATAGCTGTTTCAGGGTCGGCTTATCACAGCTATTTTCACCTGTTTTTGCCCCACCCTCGCCAAGAGACTCAGCCATCAACAGTTAACCGACAACGACAAGCAAGCTCTTTTTCATCTTATATCAGAGGCATTTCTCTACGGCTGTTATGTTTCTTCTTCTAGATCAGGGATTTTCAAACTGTGGTCCGGGGACCACAGAGGTCCGCAAGAATAAGATAGGGTCTCCGTGGATTAACTCATCACGTGAAAGTCAAAGTATAAATTTTCAATGTCTTGGTATTTATTTTTACTTATTAATGTTATCAAATGACAAAAGCTTGCACTATCGCCCATGACAGGTCAGCGTTATTTATACAAAAAGTTATTTTTACACATGCAAGAGCTTGATGTTCAAATTTACTTTTTTTTTTCAGGGTGCAAGTGTAAGCCATGGATAAAGTTTTAATAAAGGGGTCCGTAAGTCAAAAAGTTTGAAAACTCCTGTTCTAGATCAGGCTATTATTATATTCATTGTCTGTTTGTTTTCTTTAATCTTATTTAACTTCATGTAAATAAAAATTAGAGATACCAAAATCAAGCAGGTACAAAAGCTTAAATATCTGGGAATTGTTTTAAAAGAGGACCGAAATTACAACACTAAAATCGGAAGGTACATTCGGACAGCGAAAGCGTTTTGCTTTCCAATGGGTAAAACCGGCATTAAGAAACAGGAGCATTTCATTTAAAAAAAAGGGCCTGAACTGTTACGTAATATCGTTAAAAACACATGGCCCAGTGGACATAGACTTTGGTTAGTTCCTGTGACTTGACCCAAAGAGTTCTGTTTTTAATACCAGGCCACAGCAGTGGAGAACAATTAACTTACAAGGTTTGAGGGAGATAACTCATGACTTCCAAAAGAGGCACTACTACGCAAGGAATAGAGTTCAAATATCCCAGTGATTGTAATTAAGAGTTCGGTTCAAAATTCGTAGCACCTGACGAAGGCCGAAGCGTACAACTGCCGAAACGTCGTACAAATGGCAACAAAGATGAAAACAATTGTTCGAATAATGTAAATACTGTACGTAATATCAGTCTTGCAAAATGGAAGATATATGTTAGACATTCTCCTCACAGATGAAAAAGTGGATTGGTTTATTTTGTTTTATGGCATATCAACCTCAGTGGCTTATTTAAAGCCGACAAAATTTTTAGGAAACTGATTTTCTAAGCGCAGCTAAGATTTGGCACAAAGACGAAAATATGATGTACCTAGTGATGATCGAACTCACTTGTAATGGATTCTAGCAAGACAAGCTTGCTAAACAATACACCACGACGAGTTACCCAAAAGTTGATTTTCTAAGCGCCGTTTAGCAACGTTGAAAGTATGAGGTACCTACTAAAGATCGAACTTACGACTCAGATGTAATAGGTAATAGCGAGACAAGATTTTTAACCGTTACAACACGTCAAGTCGACCTAAGATTTTTAGGATAGATTTGTATAAATACAATATGTATTCTTTGTCAGAAAAAGGTTTGTAGGTAAGTTTTGGAGTTTTTTTTTGTTTGTTTTTGTTTTTGTTTTTTTTACGATATATCAACCTCGATGGGTTATTTAATGCCGACAAGATTCTTACAATAGATTCGTATGAATAGAATATATATTCTTTGTAAGAAATCAGTTTGTAGATAAATTTTGGCGTTTATTTTGTTTTACAGCATATCAACCACAATGGGTGATTTAATGCCGACAAGATTTTTAGAATAGATTTGTATGAATAGAATATGTATTCTTTGTAAGAAATCAATTTGTAGATAAGTTTCAGAGTTTATTTTCTTTTATTGTATATCAACCTCAGTGGGTTATTTAATGTCAACAAGATTTTTACAATAGATTTGTATGAATAGAATATATATACTTTGTAAGAAATAACTTTGTAGATCAGGGTTTGGGTTTATTTTGTTTTACGGCATATCAACACCTCACTGGGTTATTTAATGTCAACAAGATTTTTACAATAGATTCGTTTGAATAAAATATATATTCTTTGCAAGAAATCAGTTTGAAGGTAAGTTTTGGACTTTATTTTGTTTTACGGTATATCAACCTCAAGGGTTATTTATTGCCGACAAGATTTTTAAGATAGATTCGTATGAATAGAATATGTATTTTTTGTAAGAAATCAGTTTGTAGATCAGGTTTTATTGACGTATTTTGGAAAGAAAGTTTTGTCGAGAGTCAAATGTATTTACTGTTTTTTTTTTGTTTTTTTCAAAAATGCATTACTGGTAATTTTTAGTAAAAAAAACTATGTTTATAATTTCATAGCATGTGCGTTATGGTGCAGTGGATATCGACTCGGAACGACAAATCGGGAAGCTGAGTTCGAATTCCAGTTGAATTCCTTGCATTCACTTACGCAGAAATACCCTTGGAAAAGGTATTAATCTGTCTCTTCCCTCCAGTGATGGGTTAAATAATATGACAGATTGGGTTCTATAGCCTTGGTCGGCAACCAATCTTCCGCAGAAAGCAATGGCAACCTACTGCGGGATAATCTTCTGCCCAGTCAGCCATGTCTCTTTCGAGACATGATCGTCTAAAGCGTGTATAACGTATGGCATGTTTTGACCATACTTTGGGGGTTCAATATTTGAGCATAACTGGGAACCTAATAGGTGCTACCAATCCGGGTCAGAGTGGACATGCAAACGACAGAAATTAAGGTATGGTTACATGCTCATTAAAAGCTCTCTCGCTGTCGAGTGTAGTTCATTGTCATAACCAGGATGAATGAAGAAGAGACTTGAAGCAATAGAAATGTGATACTGCGAAGGACACTGAGAATACCTTTGACCCAACATGGGCACAACAACGAAGTTTAAGAGAAAACAGAATTTTAAAGAATACGTAATTAACATCAGAAAGAGAAATTTCTAGAGCACAGAATGAGAAAAACGGACATTTACAATTTTATATTCACAGATCATGTAGGCAAGTGATAGAGGAAAACTAAATGATAGAGAATGAACTACCTAATGAAACTGGAAATCATTGCGAGAACAGGGTTTAGGAGATATAGCAAAAGGACAACAGTTATTAAACACTACAAATAACAGAAAACTGAGCCATGTTAGCCAACCTACGAAAGAAAAATGACACATCGAAGAAGAGGTTCGATTCAATTTCTTAACCTTAAACGGAAGTTATGAAGAGGCATTATTATACTAAATCTATTTGTAAATCAGGAGTCTCAGCTCTCTAAAATGGCACTAAATTAAGTGGGTGATCAACAAGTAGTGTCGCTTTTTTCTTAACCTTAAACGGAAGTTATGAAGAGGCATTATTATACTAACTCTATTTGTAAATCAGGAGTTTCTGCTCTCTAAAACGTCACTAAATTATGAGTGCAATCAGCAAGTAGGGTCTCTTTTTTCTTAACCTCAAACGGAAGTTATGAAGAGGCATTATTATACTAAATCTATTTGTAAATCGGGAATTTCTGGTCTCTAAAATGTCCCTAAACTATGTGGGCGATCAGCATGTAGTGTCACTTGTTTCTAAACCTTAAACGGAAGTTATGAAGAGGCATTATTATACTAACACTATTTGTAAATCAGGAGTTTCTGCTCCCTAAAATGTCCCTAAATTATGAGGGCGATCAGCAAGCAGTGTCTCTTCTTTCTTAACCTAAAACGGAAGTTATGAAGAGGCATTATTATACTAACTCTATTTGTAAATCGGGAATTTCTGGTCTCTAAAATGTCCCTAAACTATGTGGGCGATAAGCATGTAGTGTCACTTCTTTCTAAACCTTAAACGGAAGTTATGAAGAGGCATTATTATACTAAATCTATTTGTAAATCAAGAGTTTCTGCTCTCTAAAATGTCCCTAAATTATGTGGGCGATAAGTAAGTAGTGTCTCCTCTTTCTTAATCTTAAACGGAAATTATGAAGAGGCAGTATTATAATAACTCTATTTGTAAACCAGGAGTTTCTGCTCTCTGAAATGTCCCTAAATTATGAGGGCGATCACTAAATATGGTCTCTTCTTTCTTAATCTTAAGCGGAAGTTATGAAGAGGCATTATTATCCTAAATCTATTTGTAAATCAGGAGTTTCTTCTCTCTAAAATGTCCCTAAATTATGTGGGCGATCAGCAAGTAGTGTCTCTTCTCTCTTAACCTTAAACGGATGTTATGAAGAGGCATTATTATGCAAAATCTATTTGTAAATCAGGAGTTTCTGCTCTCTAAAATGTCCCTAAATTATGAGGGCGATCAGCAAGTAGTGTCTCTTCTCTCTTAAGCTTAAACGGATGTTATGAAGAGGCATTATTATAATAAATCTATTTGTAAATCAAGAGTTTCTGCTCTCTAAAATGTCCCTAAATTATGTGGGGGATCAGCAAGTAGTGCCTCTTCTTTCTTAACCTTAAACGGATGTTATGAAGAGGCATTATTATACTAAATCTTATTGTAAATCAGGAGTTTCTGCTCTCTAAAATGTCCCTAAATTATGAGGGCGATCAGCAAGTAGTGTCTCTTCTCTCTTAACCTTAAACGGATGTTATGAAGAGGCATTATTATAATAAATCTATTTGTAAATCAAGAGTTTCTGCTCTCTAAAATGTCCCTAAATTATGTGGGGGATCAGCAAGTACTGTCTCTTCTTTCTTAACCTTAAACGGATGTTATGAAGAGGCATTATTATACTAAATCTTATTGTAAATCAGGAGTTTCTGCTCTCTAAAATGTCCCTAAATTCTGAGGGCGATCAGCAAGTAGTGTCTCTTCTTTCTTAACCTTAAACGGATGTTATGAAGAGGCATTATTATACTAAATCTATTTGTAAATCAGGAGTTTCTGCTTTCTAAAATGTCCCTAAATTATGTGGGCGATAAGCAAGTACTGTCTCTTCTTTCTTAACCTTAAACGGAAGTTATGAAGAGGCATTATTATACTAAATCTATTTGTAAATCAGGAGTTTCTGCTCTCTAAAATGTCCCTAAATTATGAGGGCGATCAGCAAGTATTGTCACTTTTTTCTTAACCTTAAAATTAATTTATGAAGAGGCATTATTATACTAACTCTATTTGTAAATCAGGAGTTTCTGCTCTCTAAAATGTCCCTAAATTATGAGGGCGATCACTAAGTAGTGTCTCTTCTCTCTTAACCTTAAACGGAAGTTATGAAGAGGCATTATTATAATAACTCTATTTGTAAATCAGGAGTTTCTGCTCTCTAAAATGTCCCTAAATTATGAGGGCGATCAGTAAGTAGTGTCTCTTCTCTCTTAACCTTAAACGGATGTTATGAAGAGGCATTATTATACTAAATCTATTTGTAAATCAGGAGTTTCTGGTCTCTAAAATGTCCCTAAATTATGTGGGCGATGAGCAAGTAGTGCCTCTTCTTTCTTAACCTTAAACGGATGTTATGAAGAGGCATTATTATACTAAATCTATTTGTAAATCAGGAGTTTCTGCTCTCTAAAATGTCCCTAAATTATGAGGGCGATCAGCAAGTATTGTCACTTTTTTCTTAACCTTAAAATTAATTTATGAAGAGGCATTATTATACTAACTCTATTTGTAAATCAGGAGTTTCTGCTCTCTAAAATGTCCCTAAATTATGTGGGCGATCAGCAAGTATTGTCACTTTTTTCTTAACCTTAAACGGATGTTATGAAAAGGCATTATTATACTAACTCTATTTGTAAATCAGGAGTTTCTGCTCTCTAAAATGTCCCTAAATTATGAGGGCGATCAGTAAGTAGTGTCTCTTCTTTCTTAATCTTAAACGGATGTTATGAAGAGGCATTATTATACTAAATCTATTTGTAAATCAGGAGTTTCTGCTCTCGAAAATGTCCCTAAATTATGAGAGCGATCAGCAAGTACTGTCTGTTCTTTCTTAACCTTAAACGGAAGTTATGAAGAGGCATTATTATTCTAACTTTATTTGTAAATCAGGAGTTTCTGCTCTCTAAAATGTCCCTAAATTATGTGGGCGATCAGCAAGTAGTGTCTCTTCTCTCTTAACCTTAAACGGATGTTATGAAGAGGCATTATTATGCGAAATCTATTTGTAAATCAGGAGCTTCTGCTCTCTAAAATGTCCCTAAATTATGAGGGCGATCAGCAAGTAGTGTCTCTTCTCTCTTAAGCTTAAACGGATGTTATGAAGAGGCATTATTATAATAAATCTATTTGTAAATCAAGAGTTTCTGCTCTCTAAAATGTCCCTAAATTATGTGGGGGATCAGCAAGTAGTGCCTCTTCTTTCTTAACCTTAAACGGATGTTATGTAGAGGCATTATTATACTAAATCTTATTGTAAATCAGGAGTTTCTGCTCTCTAAAATGTCCCTAAATTATGAGGGCGATCAGCAAGTAGTGTCTCTTCTCTCTTAACCTTAAACGGATGTTATGAAGAGGCATTATTATAATAAATCTATTTGTAAATCAAGAGTTTCTGCTCTCTAAAATGTCCCTAAATTATGTGGGGGATCAGCAAGTACTGTCTCTTCTTTCTTAACCTTAAACGGATGTTATGAAGAGGCATTATTATACTAAATCTTATTGTAAATCAGGAGTTTCTGCTCTCTAAAATGTCCCTAAATTCTGAGGGCGATCAGCAAGTAGTGTCTCTTCTTTCTTAACCATTAAACGGATGTTATGAAGAGGCATTATTATACTAAATCTATTTGTAAATCAGGAGTTTCTGCTTTCTAAAATGTCCCTAAATTATGTGGGCGATAAGCAAGTACTGTCTCTTCTTTCTTAACCTTAAACGGAAGTTATGAAGAGGCATTATTATACTAAATCTATTTGTAAATCAGGAGTTTCTGCTCTCTAAAATGTCCCTAAATTATGAGGGCGATCAGCAAGTATTGTCACTTTTTTCTTAACCTTAAAATTAATTTATGAAGAGGCATTATTATACTAACTCTATTTGTAAATCAGGAGTTTCTGCTCTCTAAAATGTCCCTAAATTATGAGGGCGATCACTAAGTAGTGTCTCTTCTCTCTTAACCTTAAACGGAAGTTATGAAGAGGCATTATTATAATAACTCTATTTGTAAATCAGGAGTTTCTGCTCTCTAAAATGTCCCTAAATTATGAGGGCGATCAGTAAGTAGTGTCTCTTCTCTTTTAACCTTAAACGGATGTTATGAAGAGGCATTATTATACTAAATCTATTTGTAAATCAGGAGTTTCTGGTCTCTAAAATGTCCCTAAATTATGTGGGCGATGAGCAAGTAGTGCCTCTTCTTTCTTAACCTTAAACGGATGTTATGAAGAGGCATTATTATACTAAATCTATTTGTAAATCAGGAGTTTCTGCTCTCTAAAATGTCCCTAAATTATGAGGGCGATCAGCAAGTATTGTCACTTTTTTCTTAACCTTAAAATTAATTTATGAAGAGGCATTATTATACTAACTCTATTTGTAAATCAGGAGTTTCTGCTCTCTAAAATGTCCCTAAATTATGTGGGCGATCAGCAAGTATTGTCACTTTTTTCTTAACCTTAAACGGATGTTATGAAAAGGCATTATTATACTAACTCTATTTGTAAATCAGGAGTTTCTGCTCTCTAAAATGTCCCTAAATTATGAGGGCGATCAGTAAGTAGTGTCTCTTCTTTCTTAATCTTAAACGGATGTTATGAAGAGGCATTATTATACTAAATCTATTTGTAAATCAGGAGTTTCTGCTCTCGAAAATGTCCCTAAATTATGAGAGCGATCAGCAAGTACTGTCTGTTCTTTCTTAACCTTAAACGGAAGTTATGAAGAGGCATTATTATTCTAACTTTATTTGTAAATCAGGAGTTTCTGCTCTCTAAAATGTCCCTAAATTATGTGGGCGATCAGCAAGTAGTGTCTCTTCTCTCTTAACCTTAAACGGATGTTATGAAGAGGCATTATTATGCGAAATCTATTTGTAAATCAGGAGCTTCTGCTCTCTAAAATGTCCCTAAATTATGAGGGCGATCAGCAAGTAGTGTCTCTTCTCTCTTAAGCTTAAACTGATGTTATGAAGAGGCATTATTATAATAAATCTATTTGTAAATCAAGAGTTTCTGCTCTCTAAAATGTCCCTAAATTATGTGGGGGATCAGCAAGTAGTGCCTCTTCTTTCTTAACCTTAAACGGATGTTATGAAGAGGCATTATTATACTAAATCTTATTGTAAATCAGGAGTTTCTGCTCTCTAAAATGTCCCTAAATTATGAGGGCGATCAGCAAGTAGTGTCTCTTCTCTCTTAACCTTAAACGGATGTTATGAAGAGGCATTATTATAATAAATCTATTTGTAAATCAAGAGTTTCTGCTCTCTAAAATGTCCCTAAATTATGTGGGGGATCAGCAAGTAGTGCCTCTTCTTTCTTAACCTTAAACGGATGTTATGAAGAGGCATTATTATACTAAATCTTATTGTAAATCAGGAGTTTCTGCTCTCTAAAATGTCCCTAAATTCTGAGGGCGATCAGCAAGTAGTGTCTCTTCTTTCTTAACCTTAAACGGATGTTATGAAGAGGCATTATTATACTAAATCTATTTGTAAATCAGGAGTTTCTGCTTTCTAAAATGTCCCTAAATTATGTGGGCGATAAGCAAGTACTGTCTCTTCTTTCTTAACCTTAAACGGAAGTTATGAAGAGGCATTATTATACTAAATCTATTTGTAAATCAGGAGTTTCTGCTCTCTAAAATGTCCCTAAATTATGAGGGCGATCACTAAGTAGTGTCTCTTCTCTCTTAACCTTAAACGGAAGTTATGAAGAGGCATTATTATAATAACTCTATTTGTAAATCAGGAGTTTCTGCTCTCTAAAATGTCCCTAAATTATGAGGGCGATCAGTAAGTAGTGTCTCTTCTCTCTTAACCTTAAACGGATGTTATGAAGAGGCATTATTATACTAAATCTATTTGTAAATCAGGAGTTTCTGGTCTCTAAAATGTCCCTAAATTATGTGGGCGATGAGCAAGTAGTGCCTCTTCTTTCTTAACCTTAAACGGATGTTATGAAGAGGCATTATTATACTAAATCTATTTGTAAATCAGGAGTTTCTGCTCTCTAAAATGTCCCTAAATTATGAGGGCGATCAGCAAGTATTGTCACTTTTTTCTTAACCTTAAAATTAATTTATGAAGAGGCATTATTATACTAACTCTATTTGTAAATCAGGAGTTTCTGCTCTCTAAAATGTCCCTAAATTATGAGGGCGATCACTAAGTAGTGTCTCTTCTCTCTTAACCTTAAACGGAAGTTATGAAGAGGCATTATTATAATAACTCTATTTGTAAATCAGGAGTTTCTGCTCTCTAAAATGTCCCTAAATTATGAGGGCGATCAGTAAGTAGTGTCTCTTCTCTCTTAACCTTAAACGGATGTTATGAAGAGGCATTATTATACTAAATCTATTTGTAAATCAGGAGTTTCTGGTCTCTAAAATGTCCCTAAATTATGTGGGCGATGAGCAAGTAGTGCCTCTTCTTTCTTAACCTTAAAAGGATGTTATGAAGAGGCATTATTATACTAAATCTATTTGTAAATCAGGAGTTTCTGCTCTCTAAAATGTCCCTAAATTATGAGGGCGATCACTAAATATGGTCTCTTCTTTCTTAATCTTAAACGGAAGTTATGAAGAGGCATTATTATGCTAAATCTATTTGTAAATCAGGAGTTTCTGCTCTCTAAAATATCCCTAAATTATGTAGGCGATGAGCAAGTAGTGCCTCTTCTTTCTTAACCTTAAACGGATGTTATGAAGAGGCATTATTATACTAACTCTATTTGTAAATCAGGAGTTTCTGCTCTCGAAAATGTCCCTAAATTATGAGGGCGATCTCTAAGTAGGGTCTCTTCTTTCTTAATCTTAAACGGAAGTTATGAAGAGGCATTATTATACTAACTCTATTTGTAAATCAGGAGTTTCTGCTCTCGAAAATGTCCCTAAATTATGAGGGCGATCAGCAAGTACTGTCTCTTCTTTCTTAACCTTAAACAGAAGTTATGAAGAGGCATTATTATACTAACTTGCGATCAGCAGGTAGTGCCTCTTACTATCCGTCACATTATCTCTTCTGCCATTCCGTAACACAAACTTGTTAGGTAGGTTACTTGCAATTATTTCGAACTTTTGTTCTCATCTTGGTTAATATTTCGACCAAGTACCCTCTCTCATCATCAAGTGTGCATATAGTGACTGGTGTGTGTATCTCGTTGATTATTGGGAAATATCCTGCGAAATCAATTATTGTTCTTTCATGCTGGAATTTTTTTCGTCACTCCCAAGTTCACTAGTAACTCGTAACGCCCATAACCACTAGATTATACTAACACATGTATAACTAACTACTATATCCACTACAACATGTATAACCAACTACTATATCTACTACATCACCGTCCCGAAAGGCTTTTAGTGGTGTATTTTTGGAGCCTTTTATATTCAGTGTCATATGGTTTTTGGCAACTGGATAATGTTAGTGAGTTCGTGCCACTTGTCATAATTTGTATTTATTTCTGATGATGACCAGTAGAGTTCTTGGTTGAAACGTTGTGTCTATTATAACATCTGTATCAACCAAGATAAGAACGAAATAATTCCAAGATTATTGAAAATTACTCATATAAAAAATATATACGAAAGTTTACTTTCTGTTTCCCTCTGGATTTCAATATGTCTTGTGAATGTCAAATTCTCCAAGCGCACTTTCCTCATTATGTTTCCTAGATATTTACGCAACATCGTTAGGGAGGGTATTCGCTGCTTTCCTCTGTCCCATTTGCCTTCAATATATCAAATACTCCAAACCCTTTTTATCATTAGATTTTCTAGAGATGTTCACAAGCTAGTTAGGCATATTAATCGCTGCTTTCCTTTGACCCTCTTGCCTTCAATATGTCCTGTGAGTGTCAACTTCACCAAACCCTCTTTCCTCAATATGTTTCCTGTAAATTTCGACGAGGTCGTTAGGTAGGTTAACCGCTGCTTTCCTCTGTCTGTCTGTTTTCAATATTCCTGAGAATGTTAGATTCGTCAAGTCTTCTTTCTTCATTATATCCCTTAAAAATTTACACAAGCAAGAGTAGCTTAATCGCTGCCTTCTTCTGTCCCTTTTGACTTCAACATGTCATATGAGTGTCAACTTTTACAAGCCGTCTTTCTCAATTATGTTTCTTATAAATTTACTGAATTTTGATAGGTCGTTTAATCCTTACTCTTTTCTTCTTCTTACCTTTAAGATGTCCTGTGAATGTAAGATTCCCAAATCCTTTTTCTTAATTATGTTACCTAGAAATGTTCACAAGCTCGTTAGGTATGCATACCTCTGTCCATCTTGCCTCCAATATGTCCTGTGAATGTAAAATTCTCTAAGCCCTTTTTTCTCCTCATATTTCCTAAAAATTCACCCACACTCTTTAGGTATGTTAATCACTGCTTTCCCCTGTCACTCTTACCATCAGTCTCCTCTGTAAAATTCTCCAAACCCTCTTTCTTCGTTATGATTTTTTTTGCAATTTCCACTGTCTCTTTTAATTCTAAGTATAAGAGTCCGTTTGGTTTTATTTTCTTAAAACATCTACGTTGCTCACATGCTCTGTCCATGATATTCCATCTCTTTTATTTCCGTTTGTCTAATCTTTGAGGAGACCGTTCAGCATTCACTGTTATATATGTGGAATGATATTACATAACCGTCCAGTATTCTTTTTTTGCACGTTTCACTTGTGGAACTCCTTTTGATTTATTGCTTCAAAAGTTTAAATAAAATTTCAGTCACCATCTTCTGTCTTCCTAATCTCTGTACCTATTTTGTTCTTCAAGCCTCCCTACAAAAGTCTTCTTATTCTTTTTCTTTCCATGCAAACCTCTGCATTCTAGTGGATTTATTGCCTTGCTGGGGCTGGAAGGATTAAAAAAATATTGTTTCTTCATAATTTGCTTAACTTTTGGAAGAAGTCTTAGGTGTTCCAACGCAACTTAGAATTTCGGTGTCCCATTTTCCGTGGTCAGTTTTAACAAATATCGGTTTAATGAACCAAATATATTACAGCATTCAGTTAGTTAGTTAAGTGCCATACGGGATACACGCTTAGGCGATCATGTCTCGAAAGTGACATGACTGACTGGTAAGAAGATTATCTCGCAGTAGGTTTCCATAACTTTCTGCGGTAGACTGGTTGCCTGTTATTTAACCCATAACTGGAAAGAAGTGACGGATTAATACTTTTTCCAAGAGTATCTGTGCGTAAGTAAATGCACGGAATTCAACTGGAATTTGAACTCAGCTCACCGATTTGTCGTTCCCAGTCGATATCCTCTGCTCCACATCCATTACTCGCATTACGGCATTTAGTTACACTAAAACAGCACATTCTTACCAGTCACCATAATACCTCAAAATCTCTATAAAGCCGTAAGTCGTTCCTATATGTTGAGGAGGAATAAAATAACAACTTATTTTACGGTCATGTATAACCATTTCAACTGGAAAATGATGAGACCTAACTGCTAATCTAGCACCCCATTTAAATTCATAAAGTCTAGATATCATAGAGGAAAGTCTATCAAAACGATTACCATAAACATGTTTATAGAAAAGGCACATGGAAGCTACGTTACGTCGGTTGGAATTTGACTAACTCTGAGAACCTACCAAGAAAGACATAAGACCACTATTTTGGGGAGTTTTCATGCAATGACAGATATTAGCTAAAAGACCACGTATAATAATTAAATACTACAGACAAAATAATTCTTTCTCCCATCCTTGCAATCATATAAAAATATAAGAGTTAGAGAATATTAAAAATTCGTATATTTAATTCGTATATTTAATTAAAATAATTTAATTAAAAATTTGTATACTTAGTTAAGTATACGAATAATGAAATTGACAAAATATAGCAACTTCAAACTACTATTATGCCTATAATTATTAAGTTCCTGGGTTTAATAAAAAGATAGAATAACGGGATACAGGGTAGCCTGTAGTTAGAAGCGACAGAAAAAAATATTGCATTGTGGGAATCTACTCGTCTATTCAGGAGAATACTGTGTAAATACTCTACACTGCGTATATATATTGAATTTCTTTAAACATCAGAAGTTTTTTCAAATAGAATGTATGTATTAATTATTTTACATTTCACAGCAAGGGACTCTACTGAAAAGAAACAATAATAGTAAGTCTATCAGCTTACGAAAAACTTTGTTTCTCAACAATTCTTTAGTTTGTTGGGTTTGATTTGTTTAACAGCATTTCTGCTCTGACAAACTTAGGTCACTCGTACTCTGTCCACAAGAATGTACTCGGTCAACCAGACTGGCAACAAGGTCTCACCCTTTTACAGTTAGATGAACCAAATACAGACGACAATTCTACTCCATCAGCTTCTTTTCTCGCGCTTCCCGCCTGTGGAACTCCCTTCCATATACTTTCCGGATGGCTATAACCTCCAAGAATTTAAATGCAAAGTCAATTCCCATCTCTTATCCACTTGACTCTAGCCCTTTCCACATTATCCTGTGTATCTTGCTCTTTTCCTTTCTCTAGCTTCGCAACTGTCTTCACTCCTGTGTTCACATTCTTCTCTTGCTCTTTCTCTCCTTCCCCCGTAACTGGCTTGTCTTACTTTTTTCTCTCATCTTGCCAAAAGCTCTCTGATATAGTCCCCTGCACATTATTGGCGGTACCGCCTTGCTTGGTGTGAAATGATAAAAGAAAAAATACGTCATTTAATTCCGAAATTTAATTTTCTTGAAGCTATGGTAATGGGGTTTTTCTACTCTTAAAATGTGTTGCAGTGGATATCGACTCGGAACGAAAGATCGGGGAGCCGAGTTCGAATCCCAGTTGAATTCTTTGCATTCACTTACGGACAAATACCCTTGGGAAAGGTATTAATCTGTCTCTTCCCTCCAGTTATGGGTTAAATAATATGCCAGATTGGGTTCTATAGCCTTGGTTAGTGACCAGTCTAACGCAGAATGCAATGGCAACCTACTGTGGGATAATCTTCAGCCCAGTCAGTCATGTCTCTTTCGAGACATGATCGCCCAAAGCGTGTATCACGTATGGCACTTAACTGACTCTTTAAGTCTGTTGATGAATAATGAGAAATTAGTCGCATTTCGATTCTGGCTTGAAGCTAGACGGTTAATATGTGATGCAGCGAAAAAAGCTTGTCTGCAGATGATTATTCGCGCTCTCGCTAGTCGATAGAGCACTTTAGAAATTGGTAGATTTCATGTAAATGGTGACTGTTTATGGCTTTACTCTAGGTTCTTCGGTTTCTAAATTGAACGCAGTTTTTTTCGATCATCAAATTGAACGCTCTCAGTCATCGGTTTTAATTACATCCTGTAAATAACCTGCTGTGAAAGCTGCCTATCTCAGCCGTTATGCAGATATCTCAGTAGTAAGATGTTCGGCTGATGACAAAGTAGTCGGATTGGCGTCTGTCGGCGATTCTACCTCGATAGAAGGAGGCAGACTTTTTAGCGTGTATATTATTATTTTACACGCCCAAAAGCTGAGAGTGTTCTAATTCATTGCTGAATGAACGATGCGTAAATGCTAAAGTAGCTACTGTTTTTCAAAGTTTAACAATTTTTCCAGAGTGCTCAATCAGGGTGTGAGAGCGTAAATAGTCATCCGCAGACAGATCTGTTTCACTGTATCACAGCTCATCATTACGGTTAGACTCCGATTGCTTTTAGCCCAAGATTGAAACCCGACCGAATTGGCGTCAGTCGGCGATTCTACCTCTGAGCTATGGGCGCTCGGTAAAATAAAACAGATTTTTTAGCGTGTATATTATCATTTTACACGCCCAGTAGCTGAGAGTGTTCTAATTCATCGCTGAATGAACAATGCGTAAATGCTAGACTAGCTACTGTTTTCAAAGTCTACCATTCTTCCAGAGTGCTCAATATTGCTGGAAATATATATCAATTACTATCGAAATATATTGATAGAATATATATACATATATATATATATATATATATAAAATTTAGAAAATTTTTTAGATATTCTACAATTTCATTTTGTTCGCCGCTGGTGATCTTGCGGCTCTTCAGACCCAAATAATACAACAGTTAATCTTCAAAATATTCCTGAAAATCACGTATCCGTATTGAGAATAGACATTTGTAACGGTAATTTACAAAAAACATTTCCTCGCTCATTAAAAAAAAAAAAAAAAAAACCCAAAGAGAGAATAAAGGAAAATTATTGACAATTAAGAAATGGAAAAAAATAGAAAGAAAAGAAAAGAAATAGAAAAAGAACGAACACTATACAGAGAAATGCAAACTAACGTCTTATATCGACACAGCGTCTATTGCAACACATCTGCTTTCTTAGAAAAACATGACTTGGAAATTTAACATTGAAATTTACTTTTAAATATAATTGGTTAAATTTACGGTAAAAAATAAATTGTAAAACATAATTTTTAATACAAATTAAAATGTAACCACGATTAGTATTATTTTATAATTACAGTTAAAATAATTCAAACTAATAATAGAAACCAAAAATCAAAATTAAATATAGAATAATCGCAAGGTCACCAGCGGCGAAATACGTAATACCCATGAAATTGTAGAATATCAAAATTTTTTTCTAAATTATATTACTCTGTAAAATTAAATAAATGAATTTAACATTGAGTTCTTTTGTGTTCGTCTCTATCGGAATTTACGTGATTAATATACCAAGTTTTCCATGTTTCGTTTTAGTGTTTATCTTATTCGGAAAGTGGGTCATTGCTATTTGTTCCGTTAAGAAAAGATTACATCGTTTTCAGAAATTATTGGCTAGACTGTAAAATAATTCGTGGTCAAGTAGTCTATGATGTACCAGATCAATATATAAATATAATGTTTAATTAAAAACAGAAAATCTACTCAAATATGAGTATCGATTAAAAATAATGCCCAAACAAATAAATTGAATGTGTCGATTGTTAATTCCATTTTGGTAATCGCTGGAAGTTTCTGTTATATATATATATATATATATATATATATAAATTAAAAACAACAACAAGGTGACATTATACTGGTATACTGTGATTTTGGATAAATTCTTATTTGTTCTATATATATATATATATATATATATATATATATATATATATAGAGAGAGAGAGAGAGAGAGAGAGAGAGCATCGGTCATTCAATAATGAATTAGAGCACTCTGGCTATTGGGCATGTATAATGATAATATACGCGCTAAAATTTCTGCTTTCTTCTACCGAGCGCCCATAGCCCAGAGGTAGAATTGCCGGAAATAAAAAACCTCATTAGAAAATATGAGGAAATACAAAAGAAAATTTGCAAGACTAAATTGTTTTTATCGTTTAACACAACCTGTTTTGTATATATATATATATATATATATATATATATATATATATATATATATGCGGACACGCACAAAACACGAGATAAAGCAGATAGATAAAACAACAGTAATAAAATAAATCCTCTTCATCTTAGGCAAAAGTCAAACTAACGGTCAGGTCACACATACTTGGATAAACCACACATTGAAGTAGAAGTAGACTGATATCATCAGACCAGAAAAACGTCCCAACTGTAAATCGCACACACACACACACACACACACACACATATATAAATATATATATATATATATATATATATATATACCATAAACACACACACACACACACACACACACACACACACACACACACACAAGCTCTCGCTACAATTAATGAGAGCAGCAGCAGCCAGGAATGACCATTCCTTGAAAGGCACGGATTCATTGTGAAGATGAGATTTTGATCTCGAAATATTAATGTATAACAAATAGGTAATACCCAAAAGACTTCTTTACCTTCCTTTATTTTACTAAACGCATTCTGACAGCCTTCAACACCTAACGACATATATATACTTTCTTGAATAGTGGTCGTAAAACTAATCGTAAAATGATTTTCAGTTTATTTTATTCGACAAACGTAAAAGACACCTAAATTACTTACGTTTTAACGTTTGAATTTAACATATTCCAACTGTACTCTTAGCTGAAGACCAAACAGTAACGCATGCTTGCCGACTTGCATTGATAATGAACAGTGATGGCTGATACGTTGAAGTTTATGCTTCACTAAAATAAAATTCTCAATAGAAAAGAGAGAACGATATGCTCTATGTTTAAACAAATCTGTTCATTTTGTGAATGCAATGCAAAGATGAAAGCGGCCGAGAGACATTACATTTTCATTCATCTTAATCAGCGTATAAGTTGATTCTTGTTGGTATTTACTCAGAAAGAAAGTATTGAAATACAAAGAGGCTAAATCAGAAGTATCTTTAATTACCTATAGAAAACATTTTTTATGTCGACTAAAAACAAAATGGATGTACATATTTTGATTCATACTGTATATTTATTTAAATCGGCTGAAGTCTTCACTGTGACATTTTAAGTTCAAATACTTTTTTTACCCAGTTGTTTTTTTGGCCTATTTAAGATGGCTGTTTTATTGTTTGCCTGTAGCTAAGGGAGATAATTTGTATTAGTTAATTTGGCGGACTTGAAGGAGACTACCACCACATTTGAATTTGTTGTTTATCTTTTCTTTTTTTTTTTTACTTTTTTCAGTGCAGTCTTATCGATTATTATATAAAGTTTCCGATTATCAAAAACAATTTCGAAAATCTCAGTTTCTCATACAACGTTATAGTAAACCGATCCTCTATTTTGGAATCACTCGCGTTGGGGTTGCTTTGGTTTTTTTTTGTTTTTTGGGTTGTTGCTCTTGTTTTTGTCTTTTTCGTGTTTTCTTCAGTTCTTACGATGGCATCTTCCTCGGAAATTCCAAGAATGGCTTTATTCAAAAATTTCGCAAAGGTTTCAGTTGTTAAATATGCGCAAGTAAAAAAGTTAATTGCACAGGATCGATTTACTGTAAGGTTGTATGGAAATCTGAGCCCCAGCTCCCTAAAATTGTTTAAGAATTAAAATGTTTTACAAATTTTCTTTGTCAGTCGGAAAATTTAGAGTTTAATCGATAAGATTGCACTGAAAAAAGTAAAAAAAAAATTGATATTCAACAAATTTACAGGTGGTTGTAATGTTGTACTGGAGAGTGGTTTCAAAATGAAGATCGATTTACTATAACGTTGTATGAAAAACAAAAATTGTTTAAATATTGAAAGTTTTCCCAAATTCTTTGTCAGTCGAAGAGTTTAGGGTGTAATCGATAAGATTTAAAGGTGGTGCTAGTCTCCTTAAGGTCCGCCGTTAATTCGTACCTGTTATGCAGTTTCTGCTCGTTCAAATACATATTGTTTGTATATATAAATGTTATTGTCTGAATCAGTGATGTAATCTGCAACCGCAGGGTAACCTAAACATTGTCTATATATCTGATAAGAAGAGCACCTCGACATGGTGTAATGGTACATCAAGGTAATGCAAGTTTGTCTCGTTAGAACCTAATACAACTGAGTAGTGAGTTCAATCCTCACTGGATAGCCCATACTTTCGGCCTTGTGCCACATAAAAGCGGCACCTAGAAAATCAACTATATTTCTGATAAGATGTATTGTAATTATTTACCCTAGTTACTGTTGTATCGTCGAGATGGCAATACGATACAAGCTGATGTGTGCTGAAATATCTACAGCTTCGACATAAGTTCATTCAGGCACTACCCCCGGAAATAACACCCGTAATAGCAGCAATAAAAAATGCCCCCCTAATGGAACTGGGCACATTGGCTGACGAAATAACACCATTTTAAAACCCAGGATGATACTATGCCAGATATAATTTGTTTCCTGTTTAGGATGCGGTTTCCGGTTTTCTCTTTTCCAATCTTTTCACTTTTTTTTTTTTTCAATTGGAGTCGATAGACTAAACTATCGCCCGGTTCACACTCCACCCACATCTATTGAACAGGTGAAGAGGCTCATCCCTTGTTTCCTGTTTAGGATGCGGTTTCCGGTTTTCCCTTTTCAAGTCTTTTCACTCTTTTATTTATTTTTTTTTCCAATTGGAGTAGATAGACTAAACTATCGCCCGGTTCACACTCCACCCACATCTATTGAACAGGTGAAGAGGCTCATCCCTTGTTTCCTGTTTAGGATGCGGTTTCCGGCTTTCCCTTTTCAAGTCTTTTCACTCTTTTATTTTATTTTTTTTTCCAATTGGAGTAGATAGACTAAACTATCGCCCGGTTCACACTCCACCCACATCTATTGAACAGGTGAAGAGGCTCATCCCTTGTTTCCTGTTTAGGATGCGGTTTCCGGCTTTCCCTTTTCAAGTCTTTTCACTCTTTTATTTTTTTTTTTCCAATTGGAGTAGATAGACTAAACTATCGCCCGGTTCACACTCCACCCACATCTATTGAACAGGTGAAGAGGATCATCCCTTGTTCCCTATTTAGGATGTGGTTTCCGGCTTTCTCTTTTCCATTCTTTTTACCCTTACGTAGCCCCCTGCGCATCAGTGGCGTTATCGCCTTGCTTGGGGTGATATGATTAACAAAAAAAAAAAATATCCGTACTAATAGATATTAAGTAATAGGGTCACTCAATAAATAAGATGTATCTGTCATCGCACCTGCTTTCTCAGCTTTCTGTTGTTCCTTTCTAATTAGTTTGTACTCCTCACTCTTTTCTAATTAATCTTTTTACATTTATGTAACCCCCTGCACATCAGTGGCGTTTCCGCCTTGCTCGGGGTGAAATGATTAAAAAAAAAAAATAATAAATATTCACAGCTCTATACATCATATATCGAGCACTGTTTTAAATTAATTTTTTGGACGGTGAAAAAAATTCTTTCTTCGTTCTGTACTCACTCGGATATATATATATATATATATATATATATATATATATATATATCCGAGTGAGTACAGAACGAAGAAAGAATTTTTTTCACCGTCTATATATATATTTTTGGACGGTGAAAAAAATTCTTTCTTCGTTCTGTACTCACTCGGATATATATATATCGTCCAAATATATATATATATATATATATATATATATATATATATATACTATATACTTCATTTTTAAATTATGTGACCCAGGTTTCTACCATGTGATGTCTTTAAGCAATTTGCAATAACTGATTTTACCCTTTGCTGCAGAATTGAACAGAGGTCAGTTATCAAGTTTTTGGTTGCTGAAGGGTACAAACCAGTTGAAATTCATAAGAGAATGCCACATGTTTCAGCAAAAAATGTCTACAAGTGGGCTAAATTGTTTTAAGAATGACAGATGAGTGTTGACGATGAAGAGAGGCCTGGGAGACCCACAGAAGTGAGGTCTCCTGAGGTTATCGAATCTGTCAATGACCTCTTCAGTCTGACAGAAGTGTGACAGTGGATGAGATTGCAAGGACTTTGAGCCTATCTGTTGACAAAATTGTCCATGATAATCTTGCCTGCACGAAGGTCACCTGCCGGTGGGTGGCAAAGATGCTTACTGCAGAGCACAAACAGAAAAGGGTCGAGTTGTCCCAGCCATGTCTCTCTCCCTCACAGCCCAGACATTGACCCTTCAGTCTCTCACCTGTTTGGTCCATTGAAAGCGTTCAGGAGAGGCACGAAGTTTGAAAGTGACGATGAAGTCAAAAGTGCTATGAGCGATTGGCTGAGACATCAGTCCAAAGATTTTTACTCTGAGGGAATACGGTAGCTTGTGCACAGATGGGAAAAGTGTGTGACACTGCTGGGAGACTACGCTGAAAGAAAGTGAGCTTCTATCTGTATTAGAAGTTCTTATTCCGAAAAAATTACCCTCATATAAAAAAGAAAAATAAGACAGACCAACAATAATTAGAGGAGTTGAGAGGTTAAGTCGCTATAGTCGCGGAGTTTGAAAATAATCATCAATGACACTCTGATGCACTTAATACCTCCTCAAGTGGGAAGGTACCAGAGGTAGATGCGGCACAAGGCCAATTAACGTGCGTGAAACCGAGCCCGTAAGCACAGACAAAAATTCTTGTCTACACTTTGGTAGAGCCTCGTCCGTGTTCCTCTCCATACTAAGGCAGACAACCCGACAAAGTGAACGACTGACGCACGCGGTTGATCAATTCAGACTGTCAATGACCCTCCAGGGTATCAATCGCCTTCCCTGATTGCCAGATGTTCAAGGTAGATGCGCACAATGCAATTTAAGTGGGAACACCGAGAACTTAAGCAACAAAAATTCTTGACTGCCCTTTTCCAGGACGAGACTCTATCCATCAGCGAAGCATCGTCGGGGTTTTTCTCCACCCGAAGGCTGAGTCCGACAAAATGAACGACTGACGAAGGTAGTCGAAACTCTCAGACTGTCAATGACAATCCGAATTATTTACAGCCCCCCCCCACATGGGCAGAAGCCCGAGGTGGAAGCGTCATAAGGTCAATTAACATGAGCAAAATCAAGCACGTAATTTCTGACCAAAATTCTTGTCAGCTTTTTGCCAGACGACAATATAATGGCTACCTTTTGTTCTTGGCAATTGTGCTTTAAGATCCTTTAACTCCTTCTTAATTTTGAAAATTTTGGTTTATTTCAAAATTCCACTAGTGCGATCGTAAAAAAAAAAAATCAGTGTTGTAATTTTGAAAAACGTTGCAATCTCTGTTATTATGAATCACCTGAAGATCCCGAAAGGTTGGAATCTAGGTTGCGGAAATAACTCATTCCCAACTGAAAAATATTCAGAAGCTCTATAATATAAATGTATTGAGCACTTTTTAATACAACTGGATACTAGTCTAATTTAATTATGACCAAAAATTATATACTACACATCGTTCATTCAGCAATGGATTAGAACACTCTCGGCTACTGGTCGTGGATAATGATAATATACACGCTAAAAATCTGCCTCCTTCTACCGAGCGACCATAGCTCAGGGATAGAATCGCTGACTGATGCCATTTCAGTCGGGTTTCAATCCTGGGTTAAAAGCAATCGGATGTATAATCGTACTGATGAGCTGAGATACAGCGAAACAGATATGTCTGTGGGTGACTATATATATATATATATATATATATATATATATATATATAAAACAAAAATTTCGATATTTAAATCCGTTGGATAGCCATTTCTACGATGAACTCCTCACTTTTTCAGCAATGGCTGAAAGCAAAACTTTATTCATTCACATTCAAATGTGTTAAAATATTTTTACAGGTAGAAGTCAAAGAAAAAAAAACTCTCCATACACAGCAAAATAAAATGGGGTGGGATTAACAATTTTTGAATGTAAGGAAGTAAGAAGGGGAAAGCAGAGAGATACCCCCGTCTCATATTAGAAGACTTACCCCTTCCCCATACAAGAGCCAAGAGTTTAAAAGTTAAAATTTAGCGATCTCATGAGGATAGAAGTAGTAGTGGGAACAGAAAGGAAAGGGCGAAGGGATTGTTGACTGGCGAGTTAGCTATGAAAAATTGTTACTTAGAGACAAAAGAAAAGAAAACTGTCGACATCAATGTTGAAAAAAAATTATTTTTGGATATGCTATGATGTTTGCGTGTAAATTTGTATGATCTTTAACATTACTTAGATGAACATGTTTGTATTTAAATAAAAAAATATTTTTGCAGTTAGGTGTATATAAGTTGTGTGTGTGGATGAAAATTTTTATACGTGCATATATTATTTATTTATTTTTTATTCATTTATACATATTTTTATTTTATTTTTTGTACACTGTTTTCAATACAAACCACGTAAGTAATATGAATTGATCCCCTATTAGTGAATTTCGTTATATATATCAATTATTATTTTAAATATGGTACAAAAATTCAAATTACCAGTAAGTTAAAAGCCATACGTGATACACGCTGGGGTGATCATGTCTCGAAAGAGACATGACTAACTGGGTAGATGATTATCCCGCAGTTTGTTGCCATTACATTCTGTGGTAAACTGGTTGCCAGCCAAGGCTATAGAACCCAATCTGTCCTGTTATTTATCCCATAATTGGAAGGAAGAAACGGATAAAAACCTTTCTCAAGGGTATTTGCGCGTAAATTAATGCAAAGAATTCAACTGGAATTCGAACTCGACTCACAGATTTCTCGTTACGAACCGATATCCACTGCACCACAACTCACATCTGCCACATTAACAGTGGTTTACTCAAAACATTTTTATACACAGAAAGTTTACATAAAAAAGGGAGAGTTAAGAAAGAAAATAAATAAAGTTACAAATTTGTCGTTCAATCATTGATCCAGGGGTTACGGAAAAAAGGCAGAGGAAGGGATTCAATAATCGAGTGTTGAGTCCTCACCTCTGCTTTTTTCCGTAACCCCTGTATCAATGATTGAACGACAAATTTGTAACTTTATTTATTTTCTTTCTTAACTGCCCCATTTTTTTTCATGAAAGCTTCCTGTGTATAGAAATGTCTTTGAGTAAATTAATGGTAATGTGAATTTTTGTACCATATTTGAAATAAAATTTTGTGTATGATCGTTCCTGAGGAAGCGAAATTATTCTCGCCGAAATAGATATAAAACGAATGTAGTATTCGGAATATTCTTTATACAATATATATATCCTGCATATATACAAGTCAACCATCCGTCCGTGCATGGACTACTGCTGCTATTTATGGTCAGGTGCCCCTGCCGTTCTCCTCAGTGTTCTTGACAAGCTCCAAAGGAAAGTCTGTAATGTGATAGGTACTGATCTGGCGACTCGACTGCAGCCACTTTCCCATCGTCGAAATGTGGCCTCCCTCTGTCTCTTCTATAAATACTTTCATGGCTTCTGCTCGGATGAGCTTAAGTCACTGATGCCTCCTCAACAGGTGTTTACCCGTGCAACCAGACTGGCAACTGGGTCCCACCCATTCACAGTCAGGTTAGCCAAATGCAGACGACAATTCTACTCCTGCAGCTTCCTCTCTCGCACTTCCCGCCTGTGGAACTCACTCCCGTATTCTTGCTTTCCTGACGGCTACAACCTCCAGAAATTTAAATGCAAAGTTAATACTCATCTACTAACCACTGGACTCTAGCTCTCTCCCCTCCCCTGTATAACCTTCACTTTCTCTCCGCCTATGTATCTGTCATTGCACCTCCTTTCTCAGCTTTCTATTGTTCCTTTCTAACTAGTTTGTACTCCTCACTCTTTTCTAATTAATCTTTTCACATTTATGTAACCCCCTGCACATCAGTGGCGTTTCTGCCTTGCTCGGGGTGAAATGATTAAAAAAAAAATAGGCTGTGCAAATAGATAATGCTATTTACAACGAGCAGTCTAACTGAATCATTTTAGCATTAATAAAATTATTAACAGGATGTGGTTTTTGGGATTTTACCTACATGCTTTTCTTTTTCGGTCCCAGAGAGTCGACCGCGTTGAGGGTGTGCTTGCTGGTCTTGGCCTCGATCAGGTCCGAGAAAAAATAGACAAGAGGGTTGCAGTCGGATGAGGAGGGCGGCCACAAATCCAGAGACCAGTGGTGAGGAACATTGTTGAGCAGTCACACTTGGTTCGTGTTGGCCTTGTGTAGGAGAGCGGAGACCTGGTGGAAGACGTAGGACGTCCAGCGGCGATCTCGTCCATCCAGGGCTTACCACGCTCCACAGCACCTCCTGGTAGATCTCAGCAGTGACTCTCATACCATTTCGAAAGCAGAACGGAGGCATGACGTCTCCCTCTCTGGAGATGACGTCAAGGACCATGACGGAGGAGGGAAACTTCCTATGATTCACGAAGGAAACTTCCTCGATGTCATTGCAGATCCACCTGTCGTTCAGCCTGTTGCTCGTCTGGTCCTGGATGAAATTCTTTTCATTAGAGAAGAAACTCAGCATCCGGACGGACCCATGCTTGAGTTCGTTCATCAAAGGCCCCTTGACTATTACTTTTGGCGTGATCGAGGTTAAGACCAACAAGCACGCCCAAAACACGGTCGACTCTCTGAAAGCTGCCAGCGTGGAGGCGTTCGCCACTATGGACATGGACATGGTCGCCAAAGTGTTTGACTGATTTCGAGCCCACCTTGAGTTGGTCGTTGCCGGAGGAGGCTGTAACATTGAAAAATAATGTAGTATGTAACTCTAACTGTTGCTAAATAAACTGTCTGGCCTTTGCATATATAACTTTTGTATCTATTACCTATCTGTTTTTCAAATGTCTTTTTTTTGCTGCAACACCCTGTATACATACACTGCAGTTCAAAACACTATAGTTAAAAAATGTTGCTTTCTTTAAAAAAATCCTTTTTTAGTTTTACAGCAACATTTTTCTTGGCATTCATTGTATAAGTTTTTGAAAGTATCAGTTAGTTGAGTGTCATACGTGATACACGCTTCGGCGATCATGTCTCAAAAGAGACATGACTGACTGGGCAGAAGATTATCCCGCAGTAGGTTGCCATTGCTTTCTGGTGTAGACTAGTTGCCGACCAAAGCTATAGAACCCAATCTGTCCTATTCAGTCAGTTAAGTGCCATACGTGATACACGCTTGGGCGATCATGTCTCGAAAGAGACATGACTGACTGGGCAGAAGATTATCCCGCAGTAGGTTACCATTGCTTTCTGCGGTAGACTGGTTACCAACCAAGGCTATAGAACCCAATCTGTCCTATTATTTAACCCATAACTGAAAGGAATAGGCGGATTAATACCTTTCCCAAGGGTATTTGCGCGTAAGTGAATGCAATGAATTTAGCTGGAATTCGAACTCGGCTCCCCGATTTCTCGTTCCGAGCCGATATCCAGTGCACCACAACGCACATTTGAAAGTATAAGTTTGGCAAATGATTCCATTCTTTTTTCACTAACTCTAAGAGTTTTTTTGCAATTTTAGGGATGGAAAAGTTTTACTTTTCTGTCAAGTTCATTCCCTGTTAATTCTTGGAGTAGATTAAAAATTTTCACATTTACTGTACGTGCGTGTAAGTGTGTATGTTTGTGAGTGCGTGTATGACATCACATTTCGTAATTTGTTATATTAATTTAACAAATAAAACAAAAAATGTTTTAAATCTTATGTTCCCGTAAAATATCAGGTGCTGTTCGTTATTAATATTGTTAATATTTCATTTTAAGAAAAATTTTTTTTCTAGAAAATGCACGCAGTTATCGGTACAGAAAGTACGGGAATTTATATTTAGTTTCACAAATCAACGGAATTTCTGGAGATTTTTAAAAGGATTTTGTACAACTTCCTTAAGTAAGGATTAAGGATTCCTTAAGTAAGGATTAAGGATTTTGGAATTTTGCGACAAAAAATTTTTCAAAAATATTTCCTATTCGATAAATTAGACTAAAATAATTTTACGTCAAAACATTCTCTAATTTTTCTGATTTCTTCCGATATTATTTGTCTATATTTCTGAGATGAGATAGTATTTACAGTATTTACATTACTCGGACTATTGTCCTCATCTTTGTTGCCATTTGTACGACGTTTAATAATAGATCATTCTATTTGTCTATATTTCTGAGATGAGGTAGTATTTACAGTATTTACATTACTCGGACTATTGTCCTCATCTTTGTTGCCATTTGTACGACGTTTAATAATAGATCATTCTATTTGTCTATATTTCTGAGATGAGGTAGTATTTACAGTATTTACATTATTCTGACTATTGTTCTCATCTTTGTAGCCATTTTTACGAATTTTCGGCCATTGTGCGCTCCGGCCTTTATCATGTGTTAGGAATTTCGAATCGAAACCTTTATTACAATCACTGGGCTATATGAACTTCATTTCTTGCATAGTAGTGCCTCTTTTGGTAGTCATGAGTTATCTCCCTCTAACCCTGTAAGTTACTTGTTCACCACTGCTGTAGCCTGGTATTTAACTCACAACTCTTTGGGTCAAATCACTGGAACTAACCAACGCCTATATCCACTGGAACATATGTCTTTAAAGTTTCTTTACCTCTTTCTGATTTCTTTTACTAGAAAACACTTGGGATAAATATGTGTCAATCGATTGATTGGAGGCGTCAGTATATAATCTGTAGTCCTTATTTGGGTCCGAGTAGGCTATCATTACCATATTCTCTAGTGAATCGATTTTACCCCAGTCAAAGCCTTATAACCAGTAAAACACAAAAGGTTACTGTGTGTGAAATATTTAGAAAACAGAAACCATTATAAAGGAGCTGAAACAATAATAATCAGAAAGACAGTAGATAAGGGTTGACATTGTATTAAAACTTTTGAAGATCAAAATTGGCTTGAAAACAAGGAACCGAAAGTGAGTTCCACATGCGAGATTTGAGAGAGAAGAAACTGTCAGCATAGAACTTACGGTTGCATCTAACCAATTCAACTGTAAATCAATGAGAACTAGTTGCTAATTTATTTAACTAATTAAAAAAATTCTGGGTACCATAGAGAAAAGATCATCCGAACAATTACCATGAAAGGATTTATAGAAAAAGGCACAGAGAAGTTACTTTACGGTAGTTGGAAAGTGACTGAAGCCGACATGCCAGGTCATGGCCAATGATATTGCTGATTATTTTTTTAATTGTATCATGAATATCCAAATACACAGAAAGAACACCGGACCGTATAGTATTTTAAGAATGGTAGAATAAAATTTAACGATTATATCAGTTAAAATAGATATTTTTTATCAAAAGACTCAACTTGGCAATTGTCTGAAAATATAAATCTATGAAGGTATTTTAGTTAATCAATACTGTCGTATCCATATTAATTGATTGAGAAATATTCTGAGGGCCAAACATAAAAATCGATTTAATAGGGACGATGAAAATTGAAACATCTCAGGTCATGGATAACAATATTTTCTGTCATATCTCGCCACACCCCGGATTAGAATTTAATTTGTAAAGTCTAAATTTCATGAAAAACTAGAAGAGATTTTCGTCAGATTTCTAAGATGGATCACGTTAAATTATTACAAAGTTGCAACATGAATATTCCTCCCTTATTTCTCTGACGCCAAGTGGTATTGGTCTTGTCTGAATTTCTGAAAAGAAACATTGTCAATTCGTATTAATTTTACCTCGTACTTATTTCGACTTATGTCTTTACTCCAGTAGTCAGCTAAGTGCCATATGTGATACACGATTTGGGCGATCATATCTCGAAAGAGACATAACTGAATTTGGCAGAAGATTATCCTGCAGTAGGTTGTCATTGCCTTCTGCGGTAGACTGGTTGCCAACCAAGGCTATAGAACTCAATCTGTCCTGTTATTTAACCCATAACTGGAAAGGAGTGACGGATTAATACCTTTCTCAAGGGTATGTGCGCGTAAGTGAATGCAAGAAATACTACTGGAATTCGAACTCGGCTCCCCAATTTTGTCGTTCCGAGCTGATATTCATTGCACCGCATAGTAATAGTCTTAATTTTTTTTTTAATTTCTTAGCTGAAGCATTGTCAATTCTTATTTATTGTGGACTAATATTTTTCCAATATTATTTCTCTTATTTTACAATTAGAAGTTATACTTCTAAGCTGTGCGAATTTGTAAGATAAAGTATTGTCAAGTAACAATATTTTTACGCGTATTCGACTTATTTTTTATTTGTTTATTTATTTATTTATTTTTGTTTTCCGCACTGTAGGAAACTACAAGACCTCCTGCAGAAGGTAACTGCATAGAATGACAATAAAGTACTACAAATAAACTGCAAGAAAACTGAATGCATCGTCATCAGCAAAAAGGGTTGCCCAAAATGTCAAATACAGGTGGGGGGGGATACTAAAATCAAGCAGGTACAAAAAATTTAATTACGTGGGAAGTGTTCTAACAGAAGACAGAAAATGCAAGACAGAGAACCGAAGGCGAATTCGCATGGCGAAGGAAGCATTCCAGAAGTTGAATAAATTATTAAGAAACATGACAATTTCGCTAGAAACAAAGAAGGGAGTACTGGATTTCTATGTGATGTCGGTCCTTCCATGTGGCAGTGAATGTTGGACAATATCATCGAAGATGAAGGAAAAACTTGAAGCACCTGAAATGTAGTTCTACGGAAGGATGCTGCGAATATCATGGATAGAGCATGTGAGCAATGACGAGTTTTTGGAAAGGATGGAGACGAAAAGGAAATTAATACTGATCATCAAGAAGAGACAGCTAAAATTCCTTGGACATGCAATGGGGAAGGCGGGCTTGGAGAACCTGATGCTAACAGGCTAGATAGAGGGGAAAAGAGACGGGGAAAGAAGCGGATAACATATTTGAAGGACCTGAGCAGGTGGATGACAGAATGAGGGTTGTGTGGTGTAACAGGAGAAAGTGTGCTAAGAGCCACCAGGGATAGGGAGATGTGGAAAGCAATGATCGCCTACGTCCTGAAAGGACAGGGCTCATAAAAGAAGAAGAATAATGGTATGTGCGTTGTGATGCAGTAATTATCGGCCCGGAACAAGTAATCGAAGAGCCGAGTTCGAATTCCAGTTGAATTCGTTGTATTCATTTAGGAAATGTATTAATGCGTCGCTTTTCCCCCCAGTCTACAGAGTAATAAATGTAGCCCAGAATGGCAGAAATTCTGACACTGCATCAGTGTGATCATCTAATATCCGTGGTTGTCTGTTAGGATAGAGTTGGGTAGGTCTCAGTGTGTGTTTAAATGAGATCAAATTGAACTGTGATTTCAGAGATGCAACATGAGTGTTGTCGTCAATGGAGTAGTAGTGTGTCCAATGCAATTATTTACGAATTTCGATTGACCAAGAACACAGAACTTCAAAGGACGTGCAAATTCGTAAATAATATTAATATAATAATAATGAACCGGGCGATAGATAGATCTATCTACTCCAATTGAAAAAAAAACAAAAAAAAAACAAAGTGACAAGATTGGAAAAGAGAAAGCCTGAATTATTCGTAGTTTAGACCTTGTAGGTGAGTTTTTATTTTGACGATGTTGTGAGCAACCATCATCCACAAGCAAAAAAGGGTTAAGAATAATCGACGCATTAATTATAAAAAAAGCAAAATCAAGCATTTAACAATATCAACTTATCACGTGCTTACCTTGTTTGGAATTTAAAACACACACATGAGCATATTAGTCAGTTAAGTGCCATACCTGATACACGCTTGTGCGATCATGTCTCGAAGGAGACATGACTGACTGGACAAATGATTATCCCGCAGTAGGTTGCCATTGCTTTCTGTAGTACGCTGGTTGCCAGCCAAGGCTATAGAACTAAATTTATCTTATTATTTAACCCATAACTGGAGGGAAGATACAAATAAATACCTTTCCCAATGTTATTTGTGCGTGACTGAATGCAAGAAATTCTACTGGATTTCGAACTCGGCTCCACGATTTGTCGTTCCGAGTCGATATTCACTGCATCAAAATGCACATCCTGCACCACAATGCACATGGCCCTATACACATACATAAACAGCAGGCATATTATCAGTTTCACGTAAAATAAAATTAATCTTCTATAATAGCTAAAATTAGAGCAGAAAGCGTTCAGATAAACAAAATATTTAGACAATTTAAATAGAACTTACTAGCAGTATAGTCAGGCGTTGCTCGGGTGTAATGAAAGCTTTAACACTGATCCATGTTCCTGGAGCTCAGTGTGAAGTTTGGTGAGAATCCGATAAAAATTGTGGATTTGTGTAAAGGACATACTGACAGATAAACAGACACACACACAAACATCTTGCCTTTATATATATATATAATCGATTTTCTGCACTATTTTAAGAACTGCAACCTTGAAACTTCTGAATATCGTTTCTTATGTCTTTGTCTATGAGTTTATCAAATTTTATTAAAATCGGACCACTCCTTCTATAACCCGATTTTTTCGATTATCGATTTTCGATATTTATGGAGGGTATCTCGACACAAAACCCAGCTAAGAAGACTCGCAGACGCTTATAGTACAACTGTGTACATTTTCAAGAAAATCGGTTCAGACGTTTCGGCGTCTATAGGTAACGGACACACACACAGACACACACACACAGACAAAGTTCTATTTATAAATAAATTTAGATTAGATAGAATATATATATATATATATATATATATATATATATATATATATATATATACTCCTGATCAAAATGAGGCGATTTACACATAATCAAAATTATAAGACCAGAGACAAAAATTCTACGAAATTCTACGAAATTCTACAAAAAGTGTATGAAAAATGTATGAAAACATTCAACAACAAAATTTAATAATGAGTTCTACCTCCACTGCTTTTGATGACTTCAAAAATTCTGTCGGGCATGCTAGAAATAAGCGTTTCCATTAAGGTACGGGGGATGTTGCTCCAGCTTCTGAAGATGTCTTCACGAAGATCATTTTTTGTTGACTATTGTTTGTCATTTCGATAAACATCTCTTGTCATCCATCCTCAAACATTTTCAATTGGGTTCAAGTCTGGTGAGCATGCAGGATGTCCCATGAGATGGACCCCATTTTCTTGTCGAAAGGTCAAGGTCCGTCTTGCAGCGTGGATTGCAGCATTATTCTGTTGGAATAACCATCCCTCCACACACAAACGATGGCCCTCCATCATCAATGATGCTTTTTGTAGCATGCTAATATAATCAGCCAATGTTTGACAACCCTGCACCACCTGGAGCTCCATCGTCCCTCTGTAAGAAAAGGCACCCCATACCATTAGGGACCCTCCACCACTATGACGTGTGGAGAAAATTTCAGGAGGCATGTTTTTGTTATGCCAATATCGTTGGAAGCCATCAGGTCCATCTAGATTGAATTTTTTCTCATCAGAAAACAGGACTTTCTTCCACTTCTCAATGTCCCATGTTTGGTATTCACAACCAAACTTTAAGCGGTCCACCTTGTGACGTGGAAGCAGCCGAGGTATTTGTTTACGCTTTTTAATTACCATGCCTTTTTGTCGTGTTATCTGATGGTTACGGGTCTGCAATCAGCATCTGTGAGTGCCTTAATTTGACTAGAAGAAAGTCCCCCCTCTTTCATTTCTTATTCTGTTACTCAATGCAGGAGAAATTTTTTGGGGCCTACCAGTGGATTTTGCTTTTCCATAATTCTCACTGTTCTTTAGAAAGTTGCAAATCACAGTTTTACAGCGATTTACTTAAGCTGCAATAGTCCGCTGTGACAAACATTGCTTATGGAATTCTAGAATTCGAGAACACTCAACTCTGGTAAGTTTGCTTGCTTTAGGCATGGTAACACTTTCACGCAGTTATTGCTAATCTCTAACTGAACTAAAAACATTGGAATTACCATAGATTGAACAATTTCTACTCCTGGTCTTATAATTTTGATTTCGTCTCATTTTATAAAAATGTAAATTTCTAAATAAAATGTTTGGAATGTAGCTTTTTGTTTCCATAACCTTTTAGATTGTGGTATTGGTAACCTTAAGTGGGAGGAGTTTAAAATCTATCCATAAAAGAAAATTTCTTTTTAAAGATTTTTAAGTGGTCTTAAATTTTTGATCAGGAGTATATATATATATATATATATATATATATATATATGAATAAAAAAGAAACATGAAGAAAAGCTGTATTTAGCCGACGCGTTTCTCCCTTTTAGGTTTTTTATCAAAGTTTTTCAAAACTTCATTATAGTCTTTGATAAAATCCCTTAGAAAACGAAACACATTAAATACTTGTCTATTTTTTAATTAATTTTGTCTCTTCTCCATATAAACTCCGTCTGAGAATATTTACATCCATGTATGCATACATACATATATATATCGATGAATATACATGTGTGTGTGTGTGTGTGTGTGTTACTGAGTGTATATCTATTTCTGTGGGCTTTTATAGATGCAAAATAATATTTCAAAGAAAATAAGTGCACAATACTTGTTGTCTATTATCATTTCTTATAGAAAGTGAAGCAAAGCAAACGGACGTAGGCAGGGTACCTCCGGACGACACTCTGTTATTGAACCCAAATATACGCAGTGACTAACCACATAAATGGACAGATGCATATATTCTTTTCAGAAGACAATGTGCCATATTGTGTCCGATGAGAAAGCGGTTAAATATACAGTTATTATTTTCTGCAATATAAAAGAGCAGGGAATTGAATGACATTATACTTCAACAAAAAGCGGGCCGAATATCTTTGTGAAAAATCATCGCAAGACAATAGACTTATTTAACACGAAAAGCAAGAGAATCAAGGAGGAAAAAATAGATCAAACCGAAAGACGTTAGACACATAACCCAGAAATTCGAATAAAATTTAGATTTGAATAAAACCAGCTACATGCCATTTTTAATTTTCTCTCTCTCTCTCTCTCTCTCTCTCTCTAACTCTACATATATATATATATATATATATATATATATATATATATATATATATATATATTCTAAACATATACTGTTAAATATAAGAGACAATGAATGTCTATTATGTTTAATCATGAGCCGTTCTAAACATCGTATTTTGGCTTTAATTTCAGTTGAAAATAAAGATAAAAATTCTCCAACATTTCCATTTATAAATAAGTTCAGATGTATATGTACGTATATATATATTTATATGCATATATATATATATATTTATATATATTTATATATGCCTATATCCATATATATATCTATATGCATGTATGTATATTTTTATGTATATATGTATATATAGCTATATGTATTTGTATATATATATATATTTGTATGCAGATGACTATATATATTTATATGTATATATATATGTATGCATATTTATATGTATATATATATGTGTGTGTGTGTGTGTGAATATATATATTTCTAATAGTAAGAAAGACATTTTTTTAGACAATCAAAATTCCAACCAATTTTTTGTGTCACAGATTTTCTAGTGGATGTTTTCCTGATCGCTATAATCTTGAACTCTTCAAATTCAATTGTTATCTTTCATACATATCCTCCTTATTTTCACTCCATATCCCCTCTTTCTGCCATACAAAAATCTTCTTTAGCTACTCTCTACATTGGGTTGTTCTTTGGCCTTATGGCACATGAACAATTTATTAAAAAATATTATCAGCTTCATGTATGTTAGGCAAAAGTTCGTATTGTCAGCTCTCTTAATCCACTTCAAGTTCATGATTTTTATATATTGTTAATTTAATATTAAGCCTCGAGAAATACCTTTACTGTCCAATTGTGATATGAAGCAAGATAAAAAATATCCCGCTTCTTGTCAGACAAATATTTGAAGAGGCAAAATCATAGAAAAATTCATGTTAATATTTACGGACACACCCTTACAACTTGGATTTTTCTTCATATAAAATTAACACCTGTCTCTCCGTATTTCTCTCCCACTCGCTCTCTCTCTCTCTCTCTCACTCTCTGCCTTTTTCTCTTTCTCTCTCTTTTCCTAATAATCTCCCAATAAACACGTGCCTACATCTATATACAGACGTATCTAGATAGGCACACTGACTTCAAAATAGACACAATTCTTCTGCTTTTACTTAATGTGCCGTGTTCCCTCAGGGTGTAGGTGATCTACTCCATAACTGCCTTTACTTAAATATTGTATTTCTCTTATTACTCTTAAACACTGTTCCGCCATCCATATTTTTTATTCATTACGTATCTTATTATGCGTTTTCCTACGTCCCTTATGCCTTCGTTCTGATCTGTGGGTATCAGATTTTACAAGCTTTCTTTCCTCTTTATGTGCGCTAGAAATTTCAGCTGTCTCTTTCACCTTTTGAGTATAAGTTCCTTTTAGTTTCCATTTTCTCTAAAACTTTGTCGTGGCTTACATGTCCATGGTATCTTCAGCATACTTCTGAAGAACCACATTTCTAATCACACACGCACAAAATTATCAGAGCCCTTAATTTTCTTGGTTTTAAGGTTGAGGTTACTTCCAATCTCAAAATTGTAAACTATCTAGACATCACCCTTAACTTAAATGATGGTTCCTACCAACCCTTTCTTAAAGAAAATAGTTCTCCCACCTATATAAATAGTTTATCCAACCACCCCAAGAATATTATAAGACAAATACCCAAGATAGTAAATAATAGGGTTAACCAATTATCTTCCAATATAAAAATTTTCAACGCAAGCAAAGAAATTTACGATAAGGCCCTTCAGAAAAGCGGTTTTGTTAATAAGTTAAAGTATGATAAGCCTGCTATAAACCCAGAATCATCAAAAACTAAAAACACCCGAAAATGTAGAAAAAGGAAGATAATTTGGTTTAACCCTCCTTATTGTAAGCTAACTAATATAAATATTGGTAGGTATTTTCTCAAATTAATCGATAAACATTTTAATAATAATAACAATCCCTTAAATAAAATTTTTAATAGATTCACCCTAAAAATTAGTTATTCTTGCACCTCAAATATAGATAATATAATTAATTCCCACAATAAACAAATTTTAATGAAACTAAATAATACGGAAGCTAAATCCGGAATTGTCGACAAATGCAATTGTTATTCGGTGGATGCTGCCCGGTGCAAGGCAAATGTAAATCCACCCATGTAATTTATGAAGCCCGCATTTCTCCATCTAATAACAAGGACAATTACCGGACCTATATTGGCATGTCCGCGGGCTCTTTCAAACAGAGGCTTTATAATCACAGGTACTCGTTTTCGAACCCTAAACAGAGATTCCAGACGGCACTATCACGTAGGTTCTGGGAAATGAAGGAAGAAGGGCAGGACCCTATAATCAGCTGGAAATTAATAGGCTCAGCTTGTACCCCTAAGGGTTTTCGTGATAGGTGTCGTCTGTGTTTATTGGAGAAGATTCTGATTTTGAAGTATCCTCATCAGGACTTACTTTTGAACTTTAGGAGGGAATTTATAAACAAGTGCCGCCATAGGGCGGATTTTAACTTCTAATTTCAAATTTTAATTTTTAAATTCTAAATTTTTCTATAATTTTTTTAATATTTAAAAAAATTTTTAATTCTAATTTTAAATTTAATTTTTTTTTTTTTTTTTTTTTTTTTTTTTATGTATATGTGTATGTTTGTGTGTGGATGTACTTTTTTATATATATGTATGTATATGTATATATGTATTTATGTATGTGGGCTATATGTAATTTTGAAAAAATTTTTTAGCTATTTAAATGCTCCTTTTCATAATATTCATTAATATGTATGTGTGTGAGTGCATATGGAATATGTGTATGTATGTGTATATATATATATGTATATATATATATGTGTGTGTGTGTGTGTGTGTGTGTGTGTGTGTGTGCATGTGTGTGTACACATGTATATTGTGTGTATATGAATTTTTTGTATATAGGGGTGTACACACATATATATATGTGTGTATGCGCATGTATATGTATATAAGTGTGTAATATATATGTGTGTATATATTTATATATATATATGTATATAAGTGTGTAATAAATTGAATGTATGTGTGTGTTTGTGTATATATGTATTCTTATTCGTAGAATTGTGGGTGTATATATATGTATGTATGTGTGTACTTCTATAGGTATGTATATAATAATTGTAATTTTTTTTTTTTTTTTACCTAGTGTTGTCTTTATTTAGTCTAATTTCAAATGACCTAATTTTTTTAAAAATAATTTTATTTTAAATCCTATATCTTTTTATTCCCTTTTATTAATAATTATGCCTTTTTAAGTAAAGGCCTTTTTCTAATACTTCAACGTTTTGGGGAAATTAGGTTTTTGAATTTGTCCAGCGTCTGTAATATTTAAAAAATTTTTTTTCTTTAGTTTCTTTCTTTTACCCTCCCTTCCTTCTTTTATCTCTCTTACCACCTTTTTTCCGTGTTGCCTAAACGGACGTCGATTTAACGTGTCTGTCTGTTAATTTTTAGTTACATTCTCCCTTTTTTTGCGAACCCAGACGCTGTCAATTTTTTTTCTTTTCTTATTTATTTGATTTTATTCTACCTTTTTCTTTTTCTTTTTCGTTTTCTTTTTCTTTTTCTTTTTCTTTTTCTTTCCCTTTATTTTTATTTTTATTTTTTTATTTTTTTTATTTTTTTATTTTTTATTTTTTTATTTTATTTTATTATTTATTTTTTAATTTCTTTGCAATCTATTTAAAAAGGAAAAGTAGACTAATTTTTCTCCAGTTTCTGAAAGGTTTTTTCTGTTGCTGAGGTGATGTGTCGTCCCCCGTGGGGATCTTCATATCGAAATGGCTATTCAACATCTTTGAATTAATCCTTTTTTAATATATATATATATATATATATATATATATATATATATATATATAAGTTTGTGTGTGTGTGATTTTACAACAGTAAAAGAGGTACTGGGTAGACAGGTGGACAGTTATTTTTAAAAATTGCTCAATGCACAATTAAAAGTAGTGAATAACAGAGCCAACAATATATTATAGAACGAAATTACTTGAAACCTGGGTATCTGTCAATCTCTCTCTCTCTCTCTCTCTCTCTCTCTATATATATATATATATATATATATATATATATATATAGGTAAAGAGAACCAACAGTTTTACACTTACGAACTCTCCGGCATTTACTTTATTTTTTTTTTAAAAAGTGCTCAATACAATAAATATTGCAGTGCACAATATAATCATATAATTAAATTTGTTTTTTAATTAAAAATACATTGTGACACGGATGTGTCTATGTTTCGAGATTTCTATCTTGTCATCAAGCAATGTTAGGTCATAGTTGTGAAAATGATTTTCATTTAAATATAAGAAACAATACGTTTGTTATTTATACATATGGGAAGACATAAACATTCTTGTGTGTTCAATTTAACTAATCAGAATAGGGATTCAATTTAAACTTGAAAAAAGTTTATATTTTTGGGGAATACGTGATTTCTACTTTCAATTTTAATGAGTAAAGTGTCAACCTAATTTTAAAAACCCTTGTCTAGACCCTATTTCCGTTGATGTATCTACTATTCTTACAAATTATTTTCTTTCAGCTTTCACTCTATCCCAACATTTTCTAAAATAAAAAAGAAAAAAAAATGTTACGCTAGATCGATTACAAGTGAATAGTGAGTCTCACTGGCTGTTCCAAATTTTCGGCCTTGTGCCATATTTTAGCTGCGTTTCACATACCGCTTTATACAGACAGACATCTATGCATACATACACATTCATTTATTTATATCTTGAGATATATATATATATATATATATATATATATATATATATATATATATATATATATATATATGTAATTTGCTCAGTAATCCTGCGCGACTTCTTCACGATTTCTTGATACAGTGGAACCTCTACTTACGAAAGGCTGCACATACAAAATGTTCAGGTTACGAAACGCCTATTCGGAAAAATATTGCCTCTTGTTACGAATTAAATTTCAGGATACGAAAGGCGAAAATTTCAAAATACGCGCATCTACTTGCAGCTCCAAGAGTCCACCTCATTGCCTCCTCGTCTCTCACTCACCCCACTCACCGTTGTCATCGCATAGCCGCCCAACCCCAAAGGTAAATGTATTTTTATTCTTTAATTTATTCTTTGTTCTTTATTCTTTACATTATGTACAACTCTCATTTTTATGTTTATTGGGCAATCACACTCCACCCACGTCTATTGAACAGGTAAAGAGGCTCATCCCTCGTTCCCTGTTTAGGATGTGGTCTCCGGCTTTCTCTTTTCCAATCTTTTCACTCTTACGTTACCGCCTTGCTCGGGGTGATATGATAAAAAAATGTAATCTAATTTTAACATGGATTTGTTACAGGTTTTCATGAATTTTTATAATTTATAAAAAAATTATGTCCCAATTTTAGGGGGCCTGGAAACGATTAGGGCATTTATAGGGTAAAAACGTCTCTACTTACGGAATTTTTACGTTACGAAATGACTTTCAGAACGAATTATTTTCGTAAGTAGAGGTTCCGCTGTATAGCAATTGCGTGCTCAATTTCTGGGCTGCTCAATTCGTACTTGGAGTCAGTGGTCAGAGCATGGGCCATAACTCAGTCATACTAAATACAACTAGACATACTTAGAGAAAGGAGAACAATTTACCCCCATATATTAAATAAAGTGTGCATTTCGAAATTCTCTGAAGATCTCACGGATCGACAAATACATGATGAAATCTGGAGGGCCCAGCAGACGAAATGTTGTCGTTTCAATGGCAAAGATGAAGACAATTATCCGTGATATTACGTTAGAATTTTGAGAGTTGCTGGCTAATAAATTACCTACAAAATCGGACATCTTTCATGTTCACCTGACAAACCACTATTTATTTTTCGGTTATTTACAAAATCGATAAATTATCTGAAAGGACAAAGATTCGCCAAAATCGATTAACACTTGAGTAAATTATTAGAAGTTAAAATTGTGTTCCAGGAATATTTTGAGCTATGGGACTCATGAAGTCCATAGCTTTACAAAAAGAATATTTTGAAGATTAATCCAGCCAATAAAGACACGATAAAGGCAGTTTTCTTTCTTTTTTAAGGGGAACAACAGTTGTCTTCCCTTTTTTTAGGAACTCTTTTTTATCTGGGGTCATTCCCTTCCTTGGCTTGGTGGGTATAGCCACGAGGAGTACTGCTGACCTGACGGTATGTCATTTCTTTCCTATTTTTGGTAAAACATTTTCGTCCATTTGGACAACATAAACATAATGTTTTGGGACGTAATTAAATAATCTGAATGTATTATATTTGTTGTTGTTATATTAAAGACCTATATGTTATTGCCATGTAACTCGTTTTTTTTTTATTGCACGTGCTACGCCAGCGTATTATATATACACTAATGTTTGTAATAGTATCGCGTAACTGGAAATATCACCGGTTCGTAACCAATACTAATATTGTTTTCAGATAACCAAATGTTTTACGTTATTGAACAACAAATAAGAACAAAAACTCAAAAATGTCCCTTGTTTCTGCTTATAAGCAGATTTGAAATATCAGGTCGGCTAATGGTTACCCATATGATATGTCGTACACTAACAGGAATTGTATTTATCCCAAGTCTATGATTTATGTGAAATGTGAAAAATATCTCCTCAAATAAGGATCAAATGAAGCAGTACCATGAAAACTAATGGACTAAGTCCTGGCAGAAAGTAGAAACTGGCATAAAGAATATAAAAATGAATTCATATATACATATATATATATATATATATATATATATATATATATATATATAAAACTTGTGAGTTTTTAAAATTTTTTTGACAGTATTTGTTTATTTCTATTATTATATTTTATATTTCAGACCGTCTTCGGTCCTTCATCAGAAATAATGAAGGACGGTCTGAAATATATAATATAATAATAGAAATAAACAAATACTGTCAAAAAAATAAATTTTTAAACTCACAACTTTTTAATAATTTTTCCTATACGTATTAAGACAGTATACGTGGATCATCACTATGTTATATATATATATATATATATGGGCATATCTCATCAAAGACAATAAAACTAAAGGACAAAAAAGGAAAATGATAAGATTAGGTTAAAGGCAGGTTGACATCTTGACCGTTAAGGAGGGAAAAGAAGAAAGGAGAAAAGTAAGATAAGAGAAGGAAAAGGAGAATAAAGGGAAGAAATTATGGGAAATGTCAGGAGGGGGGGTAGTAGACAGATGAGAATACCAAGGATGGGGGTGGAGCAGATGAAAAAAATAGCTTGAGAGAAAGGATGCGAGTTTGTGAGATAAGAGATGTCTATTGACCTTATAATTAAATTCCTGGAGATTGGGAAGCAAGTATATGAAAGGGAATTCCAAATGCGTGAGGTGCGATAAAAGAAGCTGTTAGAGGAGTAATTTCGGTTATATTTTATCGGTTTCACTATATATATATATATATATATATATATATATATATATATATATATATATATATATATATATATATATATATATATATATATATATAGGATGTGCGTGGTGGTCAAATGGATATCGGCTCGGAACAAGAAATCGGAGAGCCGAGTTCGAATTCCAGTTGAATTCATTGCATTCACTTACGCGCAAATACCCTTGGACAATAACAGGACAGATTGGGTTCTATAGCCTTGGCTGGCAACCAGTCTCCCACAGAAAGCAATGGCAACCTACTGCGGGATAATCTTCTGCCCATTCAGTCATGTCTCTTTCGTGACATGATCACCCAAGCGTGTTTCACGTATGGCACTTAACTGACTATATATATATATATATATATATATATATATATATATCTTTTGAAAGGCACGGTCCACGAGCAGACAGACGTGAAAACAAGCTCTCCTACCATACTGAAGATGAGATTTTGATCTCGAAATATTAATGAATAATGAATAGATAATACCCAACACATTCTTTACCTTCCTTTATTTTGCTAAACGCATTGTAATAGATTTCAAGATCTAACCATACACCTATACAATGCTTCAAGCAAATTACAAAACTCTCCTATCTATTGAATTAATATTATATCATAATACAAAACAAAGTAGCGGATATATGTAAGTTAATCGATATTCTTTTATTAACCATATTTTATAGTGAACACTTTACAATGTTTAATTATAATATCAATTTCATTACGTTTATTTAATAGATTTTAATTTTTTCGAAATTTAATAATGTATAGTTTTTCATATCGACACAACGGGCATGGGTCGATTAAAGACTTACATATTCTAGCTTATTTTAAAATTTTTCATTGTGGGAGTTTTATTGATTTCTTTTTAAATACTAAAATTATTTCAATAGGGATGTTCAATTACGGTGCTTACTATTATTTAAAAAAGAATTGTGTTGTTTTTGTTTAAACAAATTTTTAGTACTCCTTGCAGAAATCTTTATATTACCAGTGTTTTCAGTAGAAGAAATAGTAAATTGATAAACAATAGGTATTGTAAGACATTTATTACCCTATGGACAACTTACAGGGTTTTGCAATAACATTTTTCATTGTCTAAATCATTGATTTCAGTTTTGAAATCATTCTTATTTTCAGTTAGGTTTAAATTTTTATTAAAATATTATTATGTTTTTTATAATTATATTTTTAGATTAACCGTACAACTACACATTAATATTAGTGTATTCTTATTGAAAATCTTGCTTACTGGATTATTAGAAAAATGTTTCTCATTCAAAGCAATGCATAATTTACTGCTAACCAATCAAAGTGAGGATTTTTTGCCTAAATTACTGCTAAGCATTTGGTTGAAAGAATGTGTATACCAAAGGAGGTATATATATATATATATATATATATATATATATATATATATATATATATATAGTGTATCGAGGAAGCAGATAATTTTCTAAACATATACTGTTAAATATAACAAACAATGAATGCCTATTATGTTTAATCATGAGCCGTTCTAAACATCGTATTTTGGCTTTAATTTCAGGTGAAAAAAAAGACAAAAATTGTCCAACATCTGGATAATTTTTTATTATGCTGGTTCTAAGCTTTCACAGGACAAAATCATCTTTGATGGTGGATGTCTTTTTGCTAACGTCCCTGTAACCTCTCTGAAGATGGCTCATGTGAGCCGAAAGCTTAGAACCAGCATAACATAAAAATATCCAAATGTTGGACAATTTTTGTATTTATTTACACCTGAAATTGAAGCCAAAATACGATATTTAGAACGGCTCATGATTTTTTTATATTCATATTGCCCGAAGCAAAGCATTTTATTGCCACTGTTTTGCAGGGGGTTACACAGGAGGAAAGTCACGAGAAAGAGTGACAGGTTATAGAGGGTACCAGGAAATGGGTAAGAGAAAGATGAGAATACTAATGAGATTGAAGTGGACGGAGAAAGGAGCATGAGAGAGAGAGAGAGGATGCAGGTTAGTGAGATAGGAGATGACTAGTGACTTTACATTTAAATTCCTGCAGATTGTAGCTGTCGGAAAAGCAATAAATGGAAGAGAATTCCACGGGCGGGAAGTGCGAGAAAAGAAGCTGATGGAGTAGAATTTGAGTTTACAATTTATTGGTTTCACAGTCAAAGGTTGCTAATCTTGTAGCTCGATTAAATTTATATATAGGGGACACTTCCTAATGTATGTGCTTTGCTTGTGAATACATTTCTTTAAGGTATGAGGAATCAGGGATCCTTTCAATGGGTTTATTGAAACTTGTTCCAATTAATCCGTGTGTTCAATCTACAAGTTGAAATATTGATGTTCTCATGTTATAGATCCCGAGTTGGCAAATCAGATACAGTCACTTTCTCACTGGCGTAATGTGGCTTCCTTGTGTCTCTTTTACAAATACTTTCACGACTTCTGTTCCGATGAACTTAGCTCACTGGTGCCCCCTATATATAAATTTAACCGAGCTACAAGATTAGCAACTAGGACCCACCCTTTTACTGTGAAATCAATAAATTGTAAACGCAAAATCTACTCCATCAGCTTCTTTTCTCGCACTTCCTGCCATTCGGAATTCCCTTCTGTTTATTTGCTTTCCCGACAGCTACAATTTCCAGGAATTTAAATGTAAAGTCAATAGTCATCTCCTATCTCAATAATCTGCATCCTCTCTCTCATCTTTCCTTCTCCGTCCACTCCACCCTCATCAGTATTCTTATCCTTCTCTTACCTACTTCCTGACACCCCCAATAAAATGTCATTATTTTTCATAACTTTCCCTCTGTGTAACTCCCTGCAAAACAGTGGCAGTAAAATGACTTGCTTGGGGCGATATGATTATAAAAAAAAAATACATTTGTCTTTGTTTTGTTTTGTTTTTTCACTACTACTACTACTACTACTACTACTACTACTAATACTACTACTACTACTAATACTACTACCGGCATTGAAAGAAACCAAGAATATACTATAAGGACAAAGAACAATAAAAGAACACGAATTCAAAACAGAGAAGATGATGATTGGTGTTGCATTTAAATTTTTCAAGATCATTATTTGCTGGAAAGTGAAAAACCAGAAGAGACTTCCAGAAGTCAAAAGTAAGACAGACATAAACGGGAGCATAAATATCATGGTTACATCCAGAAATTTCAATAGTAAAACGATTAGACCGAACAGCCAATCTAATACTGAGCTTTACATTGTGAATTCGATGTACCAAAGATGAAACTTTTCCAGAACAATTATATTAATAATATAAAAATAAAAATAAAAATAATGACAGAACTGCACCGGAGAGCAATGAGGCATTTGAAATCAGATACATCAATTTGTCTATAAATTTTGGCGGAAGAGAACAGAGGTGTTCAGTTAAAAAAACAACAAAAAAAAACCCCTGAAATTAAAAAAATGTTATGACGAAATACACTTATTCCTTAGATAATGGACTATCCCTCCTATATTAATAAGAGGTAACAGGAAGTTAATTCGAGAAGTTTTGGGGAAATTCATAGGAGTTCTTAGAAGTTCTAGAGAGTTCTTTAGAGTTCTATTTGAGTTCAGTAGAACTACTAAGGCAGTTGATATTAGTCGGCAGTTAGCCGAATACTAAGGAGTCAGCTTTTCAGTGGAATATTACCAAGTTCCTAACATTCTGGGTTCGTTAAGTCGATTAGCAACCAATATAGCACGATTATAACTTTCAGTGCAAAACTACTCCACAATATATATATATATATATATATATATATATATATATAGGTTTCATTAAAAATAACAGTCAAGTTGTGATGGATAACTTTTATGGAATTTTTCATGTGACCTCATGATTTTTTCTTTTGATGACAAAAATTATATAAAATTGTTTAAATGTTTTGTTTATTCGAGTGGTTTCAGCTACACTATTAGCCAATACCGGGGATAAATGTAACAGAATGTATGTGGTATTTTACCTGATGTAGAGTAGTGGCATATTTTATGTACCGAACACGGTAAGCATGTTATTTAACATGTTCGTAGTTGATATTATATATTATTGAGTGTTGGGTCTTTCATTCTTATCAATAAAGACTCCATTATTTTTTATTTTTATTTTTTATTTATTTATTTTTGCAAAACTGAAATTTAAAAAACCTTCAAAAATTCATGAGTCGATCCTGGCACTGCTAGAAAATACGAAAAATCACAGCAGTACCAGAATACGACAGTTGTGCCGATTACTAGAGCACTTGGAATTGTTTCAGATAACATTGGAACTAGACTGGAAAACCGAGGAATATTCGAGAAAATTCAAAAGAAAAACATTAGAAAGATCAGCTTGAATAATGAAGAGAGAGAAAGGGACGAAGTGTTGTAGAGACATGTAGTCACTTAATTTTCATTAAATATTATTCAGTTATTTTAAAACCTCAAGGAATGCAAAAAAATAAATGTCTGATTAAATACGTTATCATCATAAGTACAACATAGCCTGACCTTTCAACTATTCACAACAACAATAATAATAATAATAAAGAAAAAAGTATGTATTTATTTTTGAAAAATGCTAACAAGATATCGGAGGAATGTCCAAATGGATGCCCACGCGGCATTCATTCTTTCCAGTCCGTTCGCCGGGATCTAATCCCAGGTGCTCCGAAATTGGTGCCATTTTTTGCGGAAGGTGGTGTTGGGGTGGTGCCTTCAGATTGTACTTTCGGTTTATTTATTTATTCATTTTTTTCTCTTTCTTTTTTCTCTTTCTTTCTATTTTCAACCCCTTCCACACACACACAAGAAACAAAAGAGAGTTATAATGGAAAGGGGACAGGTGTGCATCATACTTTCTATTTATTGTTGAAAAATTGCTCATAGACTGAAGAGATTCTCAACATCTGTCGCTAATAGAGTTTTCTCTTTTTTCCTCTTTGAGTCTGACAGTCTGTATAGCGGGAGTATCAGCGGAGTGGGGGTGGGCTAAAAAATGGTAAACTCTTAGACTTAGAGAATGGGAACTTTTGAAGAAACAATTTGTAATATAGGACGTACCACATGCAAACATCCATAAAGATACACTCCACCCGAGTACGCACTGCTCCATAGATAGATAGATAGATATGGATATATATATATATATATATGTGTGTGTGTGTGTGTGTGTGTGTGTGTGTGTGTGTGTGTGTGTGCAAATATCTCATCTCTCTCTTCATATATATATATATATATATATATATATATATATATATATTGGTTAATATGCATAGACTGCACTCTGGAATAATAGTAAACTTTGATAAACAGTAGCTACTCTGGCGTGTAAGCATCGTTCATTCAGTGAAATGAATTAGAGCGCCCTAGCTATTGGGCGCGTACAATGATATGCGCTAAAAAGTCTGCCGAATGCCCATAGGCCAGGGGTAGAGTCGCCGACTGACGCCATTTCGGTCGGGTTTCAGTTCTGGGTAAAAAGCAATCGGAGTGTTTAACCGTACTGATGAGCTGTGATACGGCGAAACAGATCTGTCTGCGGATGACAATATATTACGAATTTTAACGAAACTTGGTTTTTTATCGATACTCGTATTTAAGTAGATATTCTGTTTTTAATTAAACAGTATTATATATTTATATCTACTGGCCTGGTTATTTATTATAAATTGTTATTACGAAAATGTGTGCCATTAGATTCGAACCTGCGACCCCTATCTACATAGGAATTTCTACATATCTAATTTCTATATAATACTGTTTAATTCAAAACAGAATATCTACTTAAATACGAGTATCGATAAAAAATAATGTTCAAACAATTCCTTTCATATATATATATATATACCCGAGTGAATATAGAGTGAGAAGAGAAAAAAGAAATTTTTTTTCTTTCTGAAACATATATATATACCATGAACATGGTAACAATATGCTTACCCTGTTCGAAACTTGACATAAACAAAATTTATATACATAAACTTTTGACATGTTTATTTAGAATTAAAACAAAATTAATTCTTGATAATAGCTAAATGTATACCCGAAAGCGACTGACAAACAAAACCTACAAATCTTATGTAATCTACGTCTCGAAAAAAAATTACCTGTCTAAAAGTGTGTCTGTTGCCCAAATACACAATATATATATGAAGTTTAATGTACTTTTAAGAATAGTTATTGAATAGTTCCTTACCACAAAATTTGAAACAAATCTAAAATTGTTTATAAATGGAATTTTGTCCCTGCGTGTGTGTATATATGTGTGTTTGTCTGTGTGCGTGTGTGTCCGTTACCTATCGACTCCGAAAAGGCTGAACCGATTTTATTGAAAATTTACACAGTTGTACTATAAGCGTCTGCGAGTCTTCTTAGCTAGGTTTTGTGTCGAGATACCCCCGATAAATATCGAAAATCGATAATCGAAAAAATCGGGTTATTGAAGGAGTGGTCCGATTTTAATTTGATACGCTCATAAACAAAGACATAAGAAACGATATTCAGAAGTTTCAAGGCTGCAGTTCTTACAATAGTGCAGAAAATCGATAATATATATATATATATATATATATATATATATATATATATATAAAAGACAAGATGTTTGTGTGTGTGTGTCTGTTTATCTGCCTGTATGTCTGTATTTTTTCAGCCCTTTTATTTTAGTTTTTACTTCGGGTTTGGCTCTAAGTAGGTATAATTGTAGTTCTTAGTCTCAGCTATAATACCATTTACTCAGAGGACTTATTTAGCCTTCAAAATTCAGTTTACGACGAAAAAACTTATTTGATATCGATACCAGGAAATCAAAATTTGACTTGCATCCATTCATTTTTCTTTCAGTCTACGGTTTCGCTTTAACTGGAAACAACTATTGCCTTTTAGTCTTTTGTGCCAACGTCCAAAGAGTCTGAGCTTCAGGACCATGGATTAGTTTTAAAGCTTTCATTACACCCGAGCAACGCCGGGCTATACTGCTAGATATACATTAGTAAAAAAAAAATTGATCCATGGCTTCAACTGGCATGTGAAAACAATTGTGTACGCAACCAAACGTAGTTCCTTAGAAGATTTGGAAGCTAAAATAACTAATGTGATTTCAAGTAATACTGTAAATCAGTTGGCAAATGTTTTCAGTGAACTGAAAAATCCTATTACCCTTTGTATTGCTAATGATGGAGGACATGTGGAAACTTAAATAAAATTTCAATAAAATATCGATTCAATTCTATCTAATCCTTTTTAAAAATCATTTCTATCTCAAATACACTTGAAGTTAAATTTTTTTTAAGTGCACCCTAACTTTATGGACACCTTATATATATATATATATATATATATATATATATATATATATATATATTATAATCATATCGCCCCAAGCAAGGCATTTTACTGCCACTGTTTTCCAAGGAGTTACTTAGGAGGAAAGTTATGAGAAAGAGTGATAGGTTATTGGGGGTGTCATGAAGTGAGTAAAAAAACGATGAGAATACTGATGAGAGTGGAGTGGAAGGAGCATGTGAGAGAGGATGCAGGTTAGTGAGACAGGAAATGCCTATTGATTTTACATTTAAATTCTTGGGGAATGTAGCTGTCGGGAAAGCAATTAAACGGAAATAAATTCCACAGACGGGTTGTGAGAGAAAAGAAACTGAATGAGTAGAATTTGCGTTTACATCTTATTGGTTTCACAGTCAAAGGGTGGAACCTAGTTGCTAATCTTGTGGCTCAAGCAAATTCATGTATGGGGGTGGGTACTAGTGAGCTAAGTTCATCGGAGCAGAAGCCGTAAAAGTATTTGTAAAAGAGACAAAGGGAAGCCACATGGCGCCGGTGAGAAAGTGACTGTATCCGAGCTGCCAATTTGAGATCTATCTCATTACAGATATATATATATATATATGTTAATCATCTATATACAAGCGTGTTTTGCTTTATCACAGCTCATCAGTGTAGATAGACACATACACTTGCTTCTGACCGGGATCGAAAATTGACCGATTTGGTGTCAGTCGGAGTCGCTACCCTCTAAGCCATAGGCGCATGAACTGAGGGAATGGAAATTTTAACGTGTTCTATATAAACAGTGTATACACACACCAGTCACCGAAAGAACTCAATTCATTTCTGAAGAGTGATGCGTATATCGCAGAAGTAGTAACTGTTTTTAAAATTTTCTTCTCTAGAGAGCTCAATCGTTATGACAGTATAATATATTAATCATCCAAATACAAGCTTGTTTCACTGTATCACAGCTCATCAGTTTAGATAAACACGTTCGCTTGCTTCTTGCCGGGATCGAAACTCGAACGATTTGGTGCCAGACTGAGTCGCTACTCCCTAAGCCATGGGCGCATGGAATCTATATATATAAACAGATCGAGATAATAGTTAGACAGATATGAACTGATAGATATATATAAGCGGCTCGAGATAGATAGATAGATATGAACAGACTGAGATAGATAGATAGATAGATAGATAGATAGATAGATAGATAGATAGATATGAATAGATAGACTGTGATAGATAGATAGATAGATAGATAGATAGATATGAAGAGACTGTGATAGATAGATAGATAGATAGATAGATAGATAGATAGATAGATAGATATGAAGCACCCGTGATAGATAGATAGATAGATAGATAGATAGATAGATAGATAGATAGATAGATAGATATTTTTGAAATACGAAACTTATGATTCAGTCTGTTACTCGGATTCCTTAATTTCAAAATCTGACTTCAAAATGTTCAAATGACAGCTTCAAATAAATGAGAAAGAAAATCTCTTGGCCATTCTTTGCAATGACCTGTTGCCACTCATCAGTAAGTTCTTTGATACTTTTAGAAAATCCTTCGAATATTGATATAAAAACGTTTTGAAACATCAACGATGTTTCCCGTATGATCACCGAAATTAAGTAACGTTCGAGCCTGCTAAGGACCCAGATGGGTGACCGCTTGGAATACCTGGTTCTGTAAGCTTGGTTATACGAGTAGCACTCAAAAATAAATTTTGAGTACTCTAATTTATCTTAGCTTTGGCTTAAGATAATGACTCGGAAATTTAATCAGAGAGTTCCAATTCCAATCAGGTTCGTTATATTCACTTATGCGTAAATAACACATCACTCAATCAATACAGGCCTAACTAATAAAACAACGACTTTTAAGCAAAATTCGACTTTATTCTTCAACATAGTCTTCTTCTAGGGTGATCCACCGATTTCAAGGCTTTCCTAACGATTCGATCATTTTTGAAGAAAGATGAATAAATAAATAAAGTGAAAGTTCAGTCTGAAGGCACCCCCACCAACTTCCGCAAAAAATAAGCTTCAGTTTCCCATATCACTTTCACATTGGAGCCAAATTCTCTTTCCCTGGAGCATTCTTTTGAGGTCTGCAAACAGCCAGTAGCCGCTGGGCGCCACACTTGGAGAATAGGATGGATGCAGAAGCAACCCGAAGTGCGATTCATGGACTTTTGCCATCGACTTGTGACACTGTGCATTGTCTAACCACATTGATGATACAGTACAACAGGCTTGTATGTGAATAACGAATATATTTAACTGAGTTAACAACTGGAGTTGTTTCAGATTTAGTCTAACGTGAGTACAATTCTTTATGAACACATCGCTTATAAAAAAAATCATATAGATTGATATAGAACACCTGACAAAGTGTATGATTTTTAATGCTTATTGCCTTGAAAATCACCTTTTCTAAGTTCAGGTCTTTACTTGGTGTAAACACCCTACGAACAGCGTCAGTCTAAAGGACTAAAGAAAAAGTAACAAAAAAAACAAAAAAAACACGATCAGTGTTGGAAGGTAGAAATCGGTATTTGGAATCTTACAAAATGCTTTCCGAGACTCGAAAGAGACATGATCGCCCAAAGCGTGTATCACGTATGAGACTTGACTGACTGATTAAGAAGAAAGAGTTTTGAAGAACTTAACACTCTCACGAGTGGTAAGTTCTTCAAATTAAAGTTAAGTGTGCCAGAGTGAAACAGCGAGTAAGCTACTCAATAAGCTTGTGTAAATGAATGGCAGGACGGAGAATGGAAGTGATCGGGTGAAAGACAAACCTTACTAAGAGCTACGTTCAGTTATCTGATAAGATATCGTTTTACAGTATTCTATGTTTATGGGTTTTAAATGGCCAATATCAGGGATAGAGCATATGGGAATATAAAATGGATATTGAAGTCAAAAGTCAACGATATCTATTTCATATTTCTACGAAATCGTTAGGCTATCGGTCGAGTTTCGATCCCGGCCAGAAGCAAGTGGATGTGTCTAGCCACACTGATGATCTGTGATACAGCGAAACAGGCTTGTATGTGGATGACTAATATATATATATGTGTGTGTGTGTGTTTATGTCAATTTTTCATTGCTACATGGAAATTTCTATGTTTCGAGATTAATTCTCATCATCAGGCAATGCTGGTGTGGTTGTGCAGATTATTTACATTTAAATGACAAATACTTTCGGTTTACTGTGAATGTATGTTGGTGTTTTTTTTTGTGTGTGTGTGTGTGTGTGTGTGTGTGTGTGTGTGTGTGTGTGTGTGTTCGGCTAATCAGAATGGAGATTCACTTAGGGGTTTGACCCCGAGGATTTTACGTGCTAACCAACTTTTTTCCTCCTCTTTTTTTCTTTTTCCTTGACCCTATTCCCCTCTTGTCTGCTTTCCTTCGATTAAACCCCGAACTGCTATTTTTTCTCTACATCTATCAATTTGCTGTAAAGTTTACTATACTGACACAAAAGCGGGGGTGGGGATTATTAAAAAAAAAGGACAACTAACTTATTCTATCTTTGGCTTCATTTTTATTTTCATTTCTATTTTTACCTAATTCATCGGTGAGCATGTTATTTAATTTAGGTTTTATCCATTTTCTAATGTGAATAATTTACAATGTCTACATATGACATTAATTTCGTTGCGTTTATTTAATAAATTTTTATTTTTAAGGGATCTAATAATGAATAGTTTTCATTTAAGCATAATGAACCATTCTTTTTACTTTGTTTACTGTTTACGCTTTTAATTATCACGAATATCTGTTGTATTTTTTTAATAGTTAAGTCTTATTTTAATAAAAAATTCAACTTTTATAATTATTTTGATTTGTTTATATTTTTAAAGTTAATATTTATTCATTTAAAAGCCTGTTTACGAGCTAATCTCGGAAATAACTCTACTTTAAAGTAAGTAAACATTACGTTTAATATATTTATTTCAAATTTTATCAAATTCATTTTTAAAATATTTGTGGAATTTCATTTCCCATAGTACATATTTTTTTTCACATATTTCAGGGTCATGAATACCTAAAGAATCAGAGGGGCAAAATAGGTCTTAAGGTCAGTTTTCAGCTTGAACCTGTTGATAAAAGTGCTATAAAAAAGTAAAAAGCAAGGAAAGAGGTTAAGAACAAATTTAGATTCATCACGAACAGCTTCAACAACAAATGTCCACGCTAATGTTTCTTCTCCCTTCTACTCATTTTCTTCAAGTGAAAAACCAGAAGAAGAATATTTCCAGCCAAGGCTTCATCCAAAATTGCCTTATAATTTTCAAAATATGCTCCCAAGTTAATCAAGAGGGACATATCTTCTAATCTTAGATCCAGCTTTGTCAATGCCTTGCTCTTGCATTTGAAGACTATGGGCCCTCTTATACCAAATATTAATATAAAAGATATTATTATAGATAAATGCAAAGTTGATAGGGCGAAGTCTACAGTGAAAAAACTGCCCAACAAAAACACGATGGAAGTGAGGAAAACATTTTATGTATTAGAGTTGTTGGGAGAACGGATAATAACACATTGCTGTAAGGAAATTATGGAGGAAAATGGACAAAAAACTGTGAAAAAACTAAGGAACCACAACGATATTTAACTTTTACAAAGGAGACACCACATGAAAGTCAATATCTAATACATTGATTTCTCCCTAATAGTGGTGCAACATTTGTTGTTCCTGCAGAGCAAGTGGTAGTTGTTTTGCATGAATTCAACAGTGAGAACATTATCATGGCTATCCTTGCTGACAACACTAATGCCAACACAGGCTGTGAAGGTGGAATGGTTGCAAATTAAAAAAAAAAAAAAATTTAAATCTTCACACAATTGGTTGCTCTTTGCACCATAATGAACTACCTTTCAGAGCTCAAAAGGCTCTACAGCATTCAGTGGTCCTCTGGGGAAATTATGCTCAAATGATTGCCATAATTTACCCCAAATATCATTTTTCACTATTAGCAGTCCTCTCCATTCAATTTTGAAAATTGACAAAATACATGATCTTAGTTGTGACGAAAGACACTTGTATGAATACATAGTGGATATTTCTAGAGGTAAGGCTGACTCTAGATATGCCTCCTAGAAAATTGGTCCTTTGAACTAGGCAAGGTGGTTAACATTGGCCATCAGGCTTATGTGTTTATGGACTCGTGGCGGATACCCACAAAAACTCACAACAAAACTCTACAGTTTAAATAAATTTTGTTGTAAATGTGTATGCCATTACAAAATCCGCCAAAATTGTACATTTTGTTTCGACATTGAAAGATCAATGTCTCTTCAGGTAGTTAACAATAGTAATAAACGTTTTTAATTTTTTACAAATATTTTAAGAACAACATTTCCCTCAACTTTTGTAAATTTTCTTTTCGTACGAGGTAAAAAGATATTAGGAAAAAGAAAGAATGAGGGGAAAAAAGAAAAGAAAATAGAAGAAGACGAGAAATCAAGAAAAGGAAAAGAAAGAGGAAAAAGAAAGATATAGAATAAATAAAAAGTGAGGGCAAAAATAAATAAGAAATTTTACAGAAGGAAGAGCCAATGAAAACAGCTAAAAGAGAGAATTTTAAAATTTGGGCTGGAAATGGATTGCAAACATATATTAACATTACTTGCATCGGTTATTTAACAAGTATTTAACTAAATCCCTTGTCTATATGTGCTCTATCTCATCAGTAGAAAATCCAAGGGTTACTAAAATGTACATTGACATTACAATGAATCATTTAAAAAAATGTTTTTACAATCATCTATCATTTTTTACTGAAAACAAAAAACAAAATTTGAACTCACTTTCTAAATATTTTTGGAGGTTAAATGAGGAGAATAAAACACCTAAACTTAAATGGAAATTTCTCAAAAGTTTTCTCTGTCTGCAAGAGAAAATGGAAATTATAAAGTACATGAAAAGTGATACATTATTAAATTAAAGACATGAAATCACAGCAAATTGTAAAAATATTAAAAAATTAATCATACAATCCGGCTAATATTATTAAATGTAAGGTATGAAGCTATAGCAATTACAAATATTTTATTAACCATTTCTATATTGATAATTTCCTCCATATATATAATCTTTCTTATGTTATTTTATCTTTCTTTTTCTATTAAAATTTGTGATCTATTTATTACCTTAACGATTTTTATTTCGATGAGTGGGTGTGAATGCTTGTCATATGAAACGTTTTAGCGCAGTTAAGCGCCGAATTGTCTGGAAGTGTTTCAATATATCGGCCTAAGCTATATATATATACTAGCAGTATAACCCGGCGTTGCTCGGGTGTAATGAAAGCTTTATGACTAATCAATGGTTCTGAAGCTCAGACTCAGCCTAAAGAATATTTGAAATAATAAAATAATTGCTACAATTTACCAATCGCACCTATATATATATATATATATATATATATATATATATATACATATTTATATATGTATGTATGCATGTATATGACTGTTTCTCTTTCTTCATGTGTAGATAGATGATCAGATAGATATAGACAGCGAGGACATAGTAATCAACACTTCATGGTAGTCATCAGTTTTATGCCTCAAGCAAAATTTTAGACATGATGTGTGAAAATGACAGTTACTAAGTGGTGTTGATTTCGCCGCCAACACTCTTCTTATCCATGTGCGGAAACTCTAAAACACTTACACCATAACACAGAAAAAAAATATATATATATACAGTCATCCGCAGACGGATTTGTTTCGCTGTATCACAGCTCATCAGTACGGTTAGACTCTGGTTGCTTTTAACCCAAGATTGAAACCCGACCGAATTGGAGGCAGTCGGCGATTCTACCTCTGAGCTTTGGGCGCTCTGTAAAAGAAGGCAGACTTTTTATTATCATTATACACGCCCAATAGCCAGAGTGCTCTAATTCATTACAGAATGAGCGATGCGTACATGCCAGAGTAGCTACTGTTTTTCCAAATCTACCATTCTTCCAGAGTGCTCAATCAGGGTGTAAGTGCATAAATAGTCATCCGCAGACAGATCTGTTTCGCTGTATCACAGCTCATCAGTATGATTATATATATATATATATATATATATATATATATATATATATATATATATATAGCCTGACGATTTCCTATAAATATGAAACAGACATCGTTGACTCTTGTCTTTAATATCCATTTTATATTCCCATATGCTCTATCCCTGATATTGACCTTTTAAAACCCATAAACATAGAATACTGTAAAACGATATCTTATCATAAAATTGAACATACCTCTTAGTAACGTTTGTCTTTCCCCCGATCACTTGCACTCTCTGTCCTGCCATACATTTATACAAGTATATTGAGTAGCTTACTGGCTGTTTCACTTTGTCACATTCCTCAAAAGGCACAAACTCACTCGGACAGACACACGCTTCTCTGCCATTCTGAAGATGAGATTTTGATCTCGAAATGTTAATGTATAGGTGATACCCCAAAACTTCTTTACCTTCCTTTATTTTACTAAACACATTGTGACAGCCTTCAAGACCTAACCATATACATAATATACACAATGCTTCAAGCAAATTACAAAACTTTACTAATATATATATATATATATATATATATATATATATATATATTTGTATGTATACCTCTGAAGAAAAGCAATATATACTTTTTAAAGATATTTTTAAAATGAAAGATCATTCTTGAAGCTTTTATTTTAGTTATTTGCAAGCTAATAGCTCAAATTTAATATTTTCAATCAAAAATACATCGCTATACTTCAAAACTAATTTAAAATAACGAGAATGTGTTTGTTTCTTGAAATCGCAAAAATGGCTGATTTTAGTTAAATTTACAATTCTCTCAGGGCAATGTAATTTTCTTTATTAAAAAATTTGATAAAAATAAAATGTAATTTTCTGAAACTTTATTTGCGGAAGATTAGCAGATTTACAGTTTAATACATCCGATTTGAAACAAATATTACTGAGTGTTCGTTTAAAATATCACAGAAATGCATTTTTATCACGCTTTGTTGACAACGGGATGTTTGAGAAACATATCTATTTTTTTTTTCTACCAAGAAAATGTCCATGAAAATTATTTGACGAATATAACGTAAGAGCATATTGATATATATTTTGATTAATTACTTAGTAATTTAAAAAAAAATAGAAAAATATTATAAGTAATCCATGTTTAAATGAATTTTACATAATTTGGCCAAAAGAATTTACTATACTTACCACTCTTAGCGTCTGACAATGTCGTGTATAGACAACCGTATTTACAAAAATCGACACGTTACGCTTCTCCATTTATGATTAGCATATATAGTTTTTCCTTAAAAGCAATGTGACCAAAATTGCATGAATTAATGGAGAATTTTAAAACTTAAAAATTTATTAATTTTTCAAATGAAAATTTAAAAAAATGGAGACAATTATTATTAGTCATTAGTTTCTTCTTAAGACAATAGTGTTCGTAATATACCTTATTCATAAGACAATAGTGTTCGTAATATACCTTATTCATAAAAGCAGTAAAACTCTTATTAAATAATGTCTTTTTTTATTGTATATTTATTCTATGGTTCAGAAAAGATTTTCTGTGAGTTGTGTCCGGTTTAAAAATAGAATTGATGATTAAATGTTCTAAAGATATAAAATTATAACAAATATAAATATTAATCCATACAAAAATTAATTTCTCGAACTTTCATAAAATTCAGTAAGTGTTGGGATAGCAAATTAAAAAAAAATTACCACGATTTTTTAAAAAATAAAGATTTCTAAAATAATGACATTCATATTTTGTAACACGTGGAAGGTTAGTTCAAATTAAACACTGTCTTGTTTTAGCAAATTTTGAAGATTTTAAAAAAGATTAAAATATATTATCAAAAAAGAATTGGATCACTCTGCTCTGCTAACTAATAACAAATGTTTCAACGGCAAAACTTGATTTTTATTAAATGTGGGACATTTTTTCATCATGTATGCATATTTTTAGTGAATCTTTGGAAGTATATATATATATATATATATATATATATATATATATATATATATATATTTACGCTCTCACAGCCTGATTGAGCACTCTGGAAGAATGGTAGACTTTGAAAAACAGTAGCTACTCTGACATGTACGCATCGCTCATGGCTATTGGGCGTGTATAATGCTCAGAGGTAGAATCGCCAACTGACGTCAATTCCACCGGGTTTCAATCCTGGGTTAAAAAGCAATCGGAGTCTTACCGTACTGATGAGTTGTGATACAGCGAAACAGATCTGTCTGCGGATGACTATATATATATATATATATATATATATATATATATTGGTCATCCACAGCCAGTTTTGCTGTATCACAGCTCATCAGTGTGGCTAGACACATCCACTTGCTTCTAGCCGGGATCGAAACTCGACCGAATTGGTGTCAGTCGGAGTCACTATCCTCTAAGCCATAGAGTCAGATATGGGAAATTTTAACGTGTTGCATATAAGCAGTGTATACACACGCCAATCACCGAAAGAAGTCTATTCATTTCTGAAGAGTAATGCTTATATCGCAGAAGTGGAAATTGTTTTTAAAATTTTCTTCTCTAGAGAGCTCAATCGTAATGAGAGCATAATATTTTACTTTTCAAATCGACATGTCAGCAGTCTAACTGACGTGCATATTGTATCTTTTAGTTTAGGTTGACATCCGCTCTTACACGTGCTCTTTTTATTATATGTTGCGTATATATATGCTTATGTATGAATGTGTGTGTGTGTGTGTGTGTGTGTGTATTCGCCGAACTGATGTAATGATGCATTTTTTCTTAAATTTTATCTCTTAAGGGATAAATTTTTATTTTTATTCCGTTTATTTTAGGGTCTTTGTGAATTTCTTTCTTTTAAAATCTTCTGTACAATAATGACAGAAGCCGATGATGGTTCACCTGAAATAGGTCTAAACTTCTGATTTACCATGAAATAACGGGTCTGCCAAATTTTTTTCTTATATTTGCTCTATATGTATTTATATACATATATATTTAGAGCTCTCTTAGAGAGTTATCCTACCACTGTATGTACAGGATATTCTTTTGGATTCTTCTATATCTACACCGCATCCTTATATATATATATATATATATATATATATATATATATATATATATATATATATGAGATACAGAGAATACTAAGAGAAAATTTTTGTAACAATAATGGATACATCAACGGAAATGGAAGCTAAACAGGGGTTTTGATCGACTGACACTTTTGACTTTCAGACTGAACGAAGAAAACATGTATTTCCCAAAATATAACATTTTCAAAATTACAATGGATCTCTATTCGGATTAGTTAAATTAACCACACACGAACATTTTTCTGTCTTCCCACATTCATAAATAACAAACGTATTGTTTCTTATATTCAAATAAAAATTATTTTCACAGCAATGAGCGAACACTGCCTGATGACGAGGTAAAATCTCGAAACATAGAAATTTTTGTGTCGAAATGAAAACTATATAAATTTTAAATAATAAAACAAAGAAATTTAATTCTATATATATATATATATATATATATACATATATATATATATAATTAAATTTGTTTTTCAGACAGATTTTAGTCAATAATAGAATAATCCTTACTCATACGCACAGTAAAAAGAACCTTCAGATATTGGAGGCCATGTACATTAAATCCAAACAACCCACAATTAATAAAATCACTTTTAAATCTGGTCATAACACATTACATTGCATTTGAATACATGGTTCTGTTGTCATTTCGCGCTATCACGCAGGGTGATGTCATAGAACGGCATTGCATATTTGCGAACTGCGTTTGTTATTTTTGGTAACTATTGCCGTTGCCTAGCGGAGTTTTATGTCAACACAAAATAAAATCGCCGGTGATGGTGGATGTTATTGTGTTACCGTCTTAAGAACCTCTCTGAAGATGGCTCATGTGAGCCCAAAACTTAGAAACAAATTAATAAAAAATTATCCAAATGTTGGAGAATCTTTTGTCTTCATTTTCAACTGAAATTAAAGCCAAATTACGACGTTTAGAACGGCTCATTTTAAAACATAATAGACATTCATTGTCTCTTATATTTAACAGTATATGTTTGGGAAAAAATATATATATATTGGCATCCGCAGACAGATCTGTTTCGCTGTATCACAGCTCATCTGTACGGTTAGACTCCGATTGTTTTTTAACCCAGGATTGAAACCCGACCGAATTGGCGTCAGTCGGCGATTCTACCTCTGGGCTTTCGGCGTTCGGTGGAAGAAGGCTGACTTTTTAGCGCATATATTATCATTATACGCGCCCAATAAATAGAGTGATCGAATTCATTTTACTGAATAAGCGATGCGTACACGCCAGAGTAGCTACTGTTTTTCAAAGTCTATCACGCTTCCAGAGTGCTCAATCAGAGACAGACAGACAGACAGACAGACAGACAGACAGACAGAGAGCGAGAGAGAAGGAGGGATGTACATATATAAAATGAGGCCACCATACAGACAGTGCAATTGGTATTTTTGTATATCTATATACATGCATAATTTGCTTTTATAGAAGTGTATGTAGCGTAATGGCAACCTACTGCGGGATAACCTTCTGCCCAGTCAGTCATGTCTCTTTCGAGACATGATCGCCCAAGCGTGTATTACGTATGGCACTTAACTGACTGACTGATATAGCGTAAGAAAATTGAAGCCTCCCAGAGCAAATTACATACAATCACTCGTATATTAGAAATTTAAAAATATATAAAAATTGCGAACACTAAGTCTATCAGATTCAATTTTGTCTTTCTTTCTGCAAATTACACTGGATTATGACATCGACTCTTCAGTGAGTAATAGTATTATCTTGATCACTTTCTCCGATGATAATCTTAAAACTTATAATCTTTTACGTAATCCGAATATACGGCCACAAGTAAAGAACAGATTCTATTAAGATTTCTTTAATTATTTTTCTAAGCTTAAAAAAGAATTAAGCCACGTATTACGAACTTTGATTTAAACTATTGCTCATATATATATATATATATATATATATGTATGTATATACACAGATATATATGTGTGTGTATACATATATACATATGTATATATATGTATGCATATATATATATATATATATATATATACATGTATATGTATGTATGTATAATTTACTTATGTGAGTATGCATTTGTGTATAAGGAGACGGATGATTTTGCGCAAAACTTCAGTACATATATATATATATATATATATATATATATATATATATAAGCGCATGTGTATTTTGTAATGTGTGCATTCTGGTGCAGTAGATATTGGCTCGTAACCAGAAATCTAGGAACCGTGTTCAAATTCTGGTTGAATTTGTTGCATTCACTTATACGCAAATACCCTTGGGTATTTTTCGTAATTTCTTTCTATAGCTTAAATATAAAAAAAAAAACTGTTGTATAATCTTGGTTGGTAACCAGTCTACCGCAAAAAGTAATGGCAAGCTACTGCCGGAAAATCTTCTGCCCAGTCAGTCAAGTCTCTTTCAAGACATGATCGTCCAATCGTGTATTACGTACAGCACTTAACTGAATATATTGCATAATATTATGTTTGTTCATAGGTGAAAGTGTTTGTCGTCGAAGATAGAACGATTAAAGATTAGTGTAGACACAGGAATCAACACTGAATGGGGACAGTCGGTTTCTTCAAAGTGACCTTCAACGCAAGTGCCTCTTCTCTTCTGGATTAGTCCTGAAGAAAACTGAGAGGACACTGTTTCTGCTTCTATCACTTCCTTGAATACTATAACATGGAGAATATAAAAATGTAAATAAATTAAAAGAAAATTAAAAAGTAAACAAAAACCCAAAATATACCAACAACATAAAACAATTTTACTCAGGGAAGAAAATAGTGAGAGTAACTTTTCCAAAACAAGGTAAACTCCTAAACAAATCACGAATTATTTCAAAATGCAGATCGGAAAACAAATTCCTTGTGTAGTACCTACAACTAACTCAGAACTAATAACTAATCAACTAATAAATTAAAATCCAATTACGTTAGATTAATCAATAGAATAAACTTTTCCGTTACAACTAATGGTGTGTAGGGCTGCAGCGTTTTTATTGTTTCCGTAACAAACTGTTTTTTATGGGGCAAGGTTTTTAGTCCTGCGTCCAACCCCCAAACCTGAAGGAAGGTGATTTTCTAAGCGTAGCTTAAACGTATCACACTGCCGAAAGTAGGGGGTACCCAGTGAGGATCGACCTCACTACTCAGTTATAATGATTCTAGCGAGACGCGCTTGCTACCCATTACGTTAGATTAATAAATGTTATTTCTTAGATCAGAATATTGCAATAAAGAAAAATACACAGAAGAGAACTATAAAAATAATAATTAAATAATTTAACGACACATAATTAAAATAGGATGTGCGTTGTGGTGCAGTGGATATCGACTCGGAACGAGACATCGGGATGCCGAGTTCGAATTCTAGTTGAATTGCTTGCATTCATTTACGCACGAATACCCTTGGAAAGGGTATTTATCCATCTTTTCCCTCCAGTTTTGGATTAAATAATAGGACAAATTGGGTTCTTTAGCCTTGGATGGCAACCAGTCTTCCGCAGGAAGCAATGTCAACCTACTGAGGGATAATCTTCTGCCCAGTCAGTCATGTCTCTTTCGAGACATGATCGCCCAAAGCGTGTATCACGTATGGCATTTAACTGACTGATAATTAAACTGAACATATTTTCATATCCTCTACACCAATAGATAAAAATCCAAAATGGCGTGCTTGCGTGCGTGTGTATGTGCTTGTATAGAGCAATGAAATAAAATCAAAGTTGGGATTAAAAAATTATAAACATTATTAATAATAAGGAGCAATTTTTTATTACCGAAATTTATTCGTTTTAAATTTTAAAATTGAATATCTTAGATAAGTGTAAATCTTCTTTTGCCAGTTCGTTTATACAACTAGGCGACGAAGATTCGAACACGAATCGCCACAACAACTTGGCGACAAAGACTCGAACTCACGTATACCCGTCAACAACTTTGGTAACACGAGTTGCCACAACAATTTGACGACGAAGATTTAAACACGAGTCGTCACAACAAATAGGCGATAAAGATTCGACATCACGTACACGCCACAACAACTTTGATAACAAGAGTCGCCACAACAACTTGGCGACGAAGATTCGAACACGAGTCGCTATAACAATTTCGTGACAATGACTCGAACTCACGCATACCCCATAACAACCTTGGTAACACAAGTTACCACAACAATTTGACGATGTAGATTCGAACACGAGTCGCCACAACAAGTTGGCGACAAAGAATCGACCTCACGTATACCCCTTAACAACTTTGGTAACACGAGTCGCCACAACAATTTGACGACGAAGATTGAAACACGAGTCGCCACAACAATTTGGCGACGAAGACTTGAACTCACATATAGCCTAGAACAATTTTGGTAACACGAGTCGCCACAACAATTTGACGACGAAGATTCAAACACGAGTCGCCACAACAACTTGGCGATGAAGACTTGAACTCACATATACCCTAGAACAACTTTGGTAACACGAGTCACCACAACAATTTGACGACGATGATTTAGACACGAGTCGCCACAACAATTTGGCGACGAAGACTCGAACTCACGTTTACCCCACATCAACTTTGGTAACACGAGTCGCCACAACAATTTGACGACGAAGATTCAAACACGAGTCACCACAACAATTTGGCGACGAAAACTCGAACTTACGTATTACCCACAACAACTTAACGAGGAAGATTTCGAACACATATACACAACAACATCTTGGCAACAAAGATTCGAACGCGAGTCGACGCACCAACTTTCACGAAGGATTTGAACTCGCATACACAACAACAGTTTAACGAAATTATAAAGGGCAAACTGTTTTATCGAAATTTAATCGATTTCAATTTTAAAATTGCATATCTTAGATAAAGTGCAAATCTTCTTTTGTCAGTTCGTTTATAAACCGAGCAAGCATGTGTTTCTATACGCATGTCATTTTTAGGAAAATTTGATCGTGGTTCTTTGTGTGAAGACGTCTTTCAGGACAGTTATATATATATGTGTGTGTGTGTGTGTGTGTGTGTGTGTGTGTGTGTGTGTGTGTGTGTGTGTGTGTGTACGCGCACCTTACGTGAGAAAGTGAGCCGGTGTCTGGGTGTAAAGTGTGTTTCAAGTGTCTTCTTAAAAGTCTTGCCTGCTTGTATATTCAGAGCAAATCACGTGTCAAACCTTTTTGTGTTCCATGACGTTCAAATTGAAACGAAGTCACATCAGCCTCGCCATTTTGAGCCTTGCTCTTTCAATGGATGTTATCAAAACAAACGCTTTTTAAAGGGGTATTAACATCACTTGATGGGTGTTGTGTGCGTGTCAGTGTGTACATATGTATGGACTGGAGCGCCTCAACATTTCTGACAAGTTTGCAGCGTCACTTTAGGACACATGAAATGTGCGTCTTTCTTCAAGTTGTCAATTGTATATTTATGTACACGGAAGTGAGAAACAACACACACACACACACACACACACACACACACACATGCACATATGTATTTATATGTATTTGTGTGTGGGGGCGATAACACTTACATCAAAAACCAATATCAGAATACATCCATATATATATATGTATATTCTAAACAAGTCTGGTCTGCCTATGTCTCCATCGACCCACACGAGGTACTCATGAAAACAGACAAACAGATAGATAGATATATAGATAGATAGATAGAGAGAGAGAGAGAGAGAGAGAAAGAGAGAGGGAGAATGAGTTGATAGATAGATAGATAGATAGATAAAGAGAGAGTATGAGTTTATAGATATATAGATAGAGAGAGAGAGAGAGAATATGAGTTGATAGATAGATAGACAGAAAGAGGGAGAATGAGTTTATAGATAGATAGATAGATATATAGATAGATAGATAGAATGAGTTTATAGATAAATAGATAGAGAGAGAGAGAGTATGAGTTTATATATAGAGAGAGAGCACGTATGAGTTTATAGATAGATAGATAGATAGATAGATAGAGTACCAGTTTATAGATAGATAGATAGATAGATAGAGAGAGAGAGAGAGAGAGAGAGAGAGTATGAGTTGATAGATAGATAGATAAATAGATAGATAAAACAGATAGATAGAAAGAAGAGATAGAGAAAGCGTGAAAGAGAATGAGTTGATAGATAGATAGATAGATAGATAGATAGATAGATAGATGGATTCTGAAAACGTCCTGATAGATAAAGCAATGGAGGTTTTTTTTATTCATTTGAATATTAAAAATCTTATGTGAAAATAATTTAATTGTACGAATATTTTTTAATCCAAAGTATTAAACTCAGTGGCTATTTGTGCTATGAAGGTTTGCGCAGTTACTTTTTTTAAATTTCATATTATCCATAGAAATGGTATTGCGTATCTCAAAGAAAGATATGTCAAATAAAAAAAAAGAATGTATTATGGCCAATGTACTTCTCGTTATGAACTAATTTTGAAGTTTTCCTGACCTCACTAACTCTCCTGACACGTGTTGTCTCGAACAGAATGCTAAAGTATTTTTAGAGGTTCCAAGATTGGTTCGAATTATCAGACGTATAGATATGGCAAAAGGCGGGCAGAAGACAAATGCGTAATTTTCTACTTACTGACTAAACAGAGGTGGCAACCTCCATTCATCAGTCAATTCATCGCGAATATTAGTTTGGTTTAGGAAAAACTTTTTGAAACTTGGACGTGTTATGTCGAGGTTAAAAAAGCCAAATCATTTTATAAAAAACAGACGAGGGCAAAGCAAATTTCTTATGTCGTTTCGTGGGGATAACAAACTAATCTCAAATTTATGATCTCTTGAAAAAATTTTTGTGAGTTAAGCTTTGTTCCATAGAGACAAATTTCTCGTTCAAATATCTTCTTCTTCTTCTTCTTCTTCTTCTGCTTTTAATTCTCCTTTTTCGTCTTCTTCTTCTATCTGCCGTGTCCCATTAGAACATCGGCGATCATGGCCCTCCACACATCTCTATCCCTTGTAGCTCTTAACACCCTTTCTCTTGTTACTCATCCCAAATCCTGCTCTATCATCCCTTTAAACAATCTTTAGACAATCTGTTAGTCTGTGTGTGACTGTTCCCTATGCACGCCTACATTTTTTAAGCTATGCCATTCAAAAATTCTAGAGACACATATCTACAGGGAAGCCAGATCGACACATGCCGTTTGAGTCTATATTCAGCAATTTTCCCTTTCTCACTTTTTGGCCAATGGAGCCGATTTTTTACATTTGCTCCGTAAAACATTTAAGATCTAAGATGGTTGCTAGATTACGTCACAGAAATCAAATCTGCCTTAATGCCTAAATCCTGACCCTCATTTCTTCTTTCTCTTTTCCTTCTTCTTATTTATATTTTTATCTTTCTATTTTTACCCTTCCCTTCAGTTAAAGAAAATGCATATTGCGGCAAATTTTTTGTACCAAATGGAAGGAATATTGTAAGGTCCGATGAAATAAGCTAATTAAGCTCATAGAAATAAATTATAATTTATTACCAATTGAAATGACATGTTAAGTTTTCCTTTATATATATATATATATATATATATATATATATATATATATAAACTAAATCTAAAAGTGAGCCAAACGTCGACCGCGGTTTCACTCGCCTGACGAGTTTCTTTTTTGTTTCTTTTTTTCCCCTTTACCCATTTGGTAATACCTTTTGGGTTTGACGACTTACGTTACTGATTCGTTAGCAGTAGGTTTTTCGGATTTCGGTCGTGATTAGTGCTACTCTTTTGTTGGTACGTTTTGCAATATATATATACATATACATATATATATATATATATATATATATATATATATATATATATATATATACTAGCTGTATAGGCGGTATTGCTCGGGTGTGATGAAAGATTTAAAACTAATCCATGGTCCTGGGGCACAGACTCTTTGCACATTGGCACGAAAGACTTAAAAGCAATAGTTGTTTCCAGTTAAGGCGAAACCATAGACTGAAAGAAAAATGAATGGATGTAAGTCAAATTCGATTTCCTGGTATCGATATCAAATAAGTTTTCTCGTCGTAAACTGAATTTTGAAGGCTAAATAAGTCCTCTGAGTAAATGGTATCATGGCTGAGACTAACAACTACAATTATATCTACTTAGAGCCAAACTCGAAGCAAAAACTAAAATAAAAGGGCTGAAAAAAATACAGACATACAGGCAGATAAACCGACACACACGCAAACATCTTTCCTTTTATATATATATATATATATATTTATATTATCGATTTTCTGCACTATTGTAAGAACTGCAACCTCGAAATTTCTGAATATCGTTTCTTATGTCTTTGTCTATGAGTGTATGAAATTTGATCAAAATCGAACCACTCGTTTTATAACCCGATTTTTTCGATTATCGATATTTATCGGGGGTACCTCGACACAAAACCTAGCTAAGAACACTCGCAGATGCTTATAGTACAACTGTGTAAATTGTCAAGAAAATTGGTTCAGCCATTTCGGAGTGTATAGGTAACGGACACACACACACACAGAGACACACACACACACACAGAGACACACACACACACACAGAGACAAAGTTCCATTTATAAATAAGTTTAGATAGATTAGATTGGAGAGATGTCGATTGGTTATATTGAAAGAGAATTATGTTGCCATGAAGCATCACAGATGAAGGGGACACTTGAGGCAACAGACATGCGTTTCTATAGAAGGATACCTCGGCACAAAACCTTATAGTATAACTGTGTAAATTTTCAAGAAAATTGGTTCAGCCGTTTCGGAGTCTATAGGTAATGGGCACACACAAACACAGACAGACAGACAGACACACATACACACATACAAACACACACATACAAACACAGACAAATTTTCATTTATAAATAAGTTTATATATATATATGTGTGTGTGTGTGTTTGTGTGTGTGTGTGTGTGTGTGTGTGTGTGTGTGTGTGTGTGTGTGTGTGTGTGTGTGTGTGTGTATTCCTCCCTGTCACGCTCAGAGGGAATAACCTGTGAAGAAAAAGCTAAAAATCCTCATAAATATTTTGCCGTCCTTTTTGACGGCGAGGTTGACTCGTATATTTTAAAATGCAATGGTATTCTTTGTTAATTTTTAAGAGTGGCTTTATCGTAAAAACCTCGACACAACGTGTGCATTACATTCTCTTATGCTGTCTTAGAGAGAATACTCAACATCACCCAAGAGTAGATAATTAAGCACCACTGGCCCGGCTGGGATATTTTCAGGGCAACCCAGTAACTGGCTTCGTTGATCTGGTGTGAAATTGAATGAATTCTAAATCTCTTCCTACATATTACTACATGTGTCTGTGTTTGTAGTAAAGAGTGAAATGAATAAAAACGTAATCACTCAAATTCAAGATGAATTAAATTAATTACCTATTGAAAAGACAGGAATTTATATATGTATATATATATATATATATATATATATATATATATATATATATACAAGTGAATAAGGAACCAAGAAAAATTAACAACGTTCAAAACATTAATTAAAAACAGTACTCGATATACAATATAGACCCGTGAATATTTTTTATAAATTATAGTTTAGAAAATGTACAAGTGTGGATAATAATTTGTACATGTTTTAAACTATAATTTACTAGCAGCGTGGCTCGGGTATAATGAAAGCTTTAAAACTAATCCATTGGTCTTGGAGCTCAGACTCCTTGGATGTTGGCACGAAAGACTAAATAGCAATAATTGTTTCCAGTTAAAGCGAAACTGTAGACTCAAAGAAAAATGAATGGATGTAAGTCAAATTTTGATTTCCTGGTATTCTGCACTATCGTAAGAACTGCAACCTTGAAACATCTGAATATCATTTCTTATGTCTTTGTTTATGAGTGTATCAAATTTGATTAAAATCGGACCACTCCTTCTATAACCCGATTTTTTCGATTATCGATTTTCGATATTTATCGGGGGTAACTCGACACAAAACCTAGCTAAGAACACTAGCAGATGCTTATAGTACAACTGTGTAAATTTTCAACAAAATCGGTCTAGCCGTTTCGGGGTCTATAGGTAACGGACACACACACACAGACACACACAATGTTCCATTTATCAATATGTTTAGATAATCTCTCTCTCTCTCTCTCTCTCTCTCTCTCTCTCTATATATATATATATATATATATATATATATTATACCTGTATTTTATTATTTCATTGAAAAATTCTAACCATTAATTTCATAAAAGTTCGCTTATTACTTTTATACTTTATTTTCACTAGAATTTTAAACAGTAATATAGTTCGTTTATGATTCATACATGATTCTCTTACGTTATTTAGATAAGAAAATTGTTCCATCATTTGACACATACATACCTCTTTACTGACTCATAAACGCACATATACACACATGATTTCTCTCAACGCGTACGTTCATAACTAATTTCTCTTGTTTTATCTAAAAAGACGCGTTGGCACACACAGTTAAACAGACATAATTTTTTTCTTTTACATTTAATTTTCATCCCTTGCTTTATCACACGTGACTCGAATCTGACCAATGTAACTATACCTCAATCAAGATACTGTCTCTCGGATTTTTAAATCATTCGTCTCTAATAAATCTCTCAAAAAGCTTGTTATAAATTAAACATGTTAGATTAAAGAATCTTTTTTACTATTTGTTCTTTACTCATTCTATATATATATATATATATCCCAGTGAATAAGGAACAAAGAAAAATGTATAGCGTTCAAAACATAAATTTAAAACAGTGCTTGATATACAATATAGAATATATGAATATTTTTATAAATTATAGTTTAGAAGATGTAGAAGAGTGGATAATAATTTGTACATGTTCTAAACAATAATTTATAATATATATATATATATATATATATATATATATATATATATATATATGTGTGTGTGTGTGTGTGTGTGTGCGTGTGTGTGTGTATGTGTGTTTTATTATTTCATTGAAATAGTCTAGCCGTTAACATTATTTTTAAAAAAATACTTTTAATTTATAAAAAGTTCGCATAATACTTTTATACATCATTTTCACTAGAATTTTAAACAGTAATATAGTTCGTTTACAATTCATACATGATTCCCTCACGTTAGTTAAAATAAAAAAATAATTCCATTATTGACGAAGATTACCGAAATTGGTTATAAACAACCGACAATTTGAAATGATTTGTTTGAACATTATTTTTTATGGATATTCGTATTTAAGTAGATATTCTGTTTTATTTTACGGAAATTAATAAACATTAACGAAACTAGTGACAAACAACCGACAATTTGAAATGATTTGTTTGAACATTATTTTTGATCGATACTCGTATTTAAGTAGATATTCTGTTTTATATTACGGAAATTAACGAAGATTAACGAAACTGGTTATAAACAACCGACAATTTTAAATGATTTGTTTGAACATTATTCTTGATCGATACTCGTATTTATGTAGATATTCTGTTTTTAATCAATCAGTATTATATATCTATTTCTACCGGCTTGATTAATTTCGTAACAAAAATTTATCGTAAATAATCAGGCCGGTAGAAATTAGAAATAAATATAGAAAACTGCTTGATTATAAACAGAATATCGACTTAAATACGAGTATCGATAAAAAAATGATGTTCAAACAAATCATTTAAAATATCTATCTATCTATCTATCTATCTATCTATCTATATATATATATATATATATATATAACTGCTTAAGTAAATAATTACAGATCAGCATTTTGTATGTCAGAGTGCAGGTGCGCTCGTCTTTTTGTTATTCTAGGAGGTTGCTTTGTAAAGAGCCTGTCATGTAATGTCGGTTGATTGTTTAGACTCGAAGAAGGGGAACGTCAGAGGGACTTCATGTGTTCCCAATCCCTAACTCAAATGCGTATTACGGAGACAGAAAGAGCATTCGCCAAATACCCCGTGCCAAATCTTTTCTAAGTCTACAAATTCCATGCATTGAAGACTGACGCCCCTTGAGTTTCTAACTTGCTATGGTTGAGGATTGAGAGACAAGTGTGATTGGGCAAGGCGGACGCCTCCGGGGGTGAGTGCGGCAGGGTGTCGAATATGTTATCATTTGACTCTTGAGGTTGAGAATACAGGTTAAAACTGTAAAAACGAGGAATATAAAAACAACAGCAAGGAAAAACTTTTATTAAAGAAGATTTATTTTCGAGCATAAATTGACTAATTTTTCAAATCAATTTCGAGTTGAGAGTTCGTAAATTCAGGTGAAAATAAATGTTTCGGTTGCTCGCCACTCTCTGAGTCTCTGAAAGTTTTGTTTTTTTTTCATCCGGTAATGTTTTCAAACTATTATTTCTATTTTTGTCCATATTTCTGAGATCAAGTATTGTAATTATGTACATTTACAGTGTTGAACTGTTGTCCTCATCTTTATTGCCATACGTTTCAGCCGTTATACACTCCGACCTTCATCAGATGATTAAAATTTCGAACTAAATTTCGATCACTGGTACCCTTTATTTTATCAACTTGGTCTTGTATCATCCTCAAGGACATATGGCCCGGTGGATAAGAACGTTGGTCAGATCCAGTGACTTGGTTCAAAAAGTTGTGAGTTCAATACCTGGCAACAAAATTGATGAACAAAAGCTTAGAGAGTTGAGTTAAACGGAGATAACTAAGACAACCGGAAGTGGAATGACTTATGGAACGAGAAAAATCGACCCCTGTGATCGAAATAAATGGTTTAGTTCGAAATTCCAGTCGCTGCAATTAATTTCCAAAATTCGCAGAGACTGATATTTGATTTCAGGCAGATCAATTTTTCTTTCCCGTTCTGAGATTTTTTTTTCCACGGATTCTACTGTTTTCGAAGCACTTACATTGGTTTCTATTCTGGAAGTTTCTTCACAGTATAACAAAAGAAAACCTTCGTTTTGCAGACGACTTAAATGGCCAAGCTAGAAAAGATGTGCTTGTCACAATAATAATAATAATAATAATAATAATAATAATAATAATTAATTGATATGGCTTGTCCAGCGGATTGTAACATAGCAATCAAGGAATTTGAAAAACTGTCAAAATATAAAGACCTGGAAATTGAAATAGAAAAAATGTGGAAATTGAAAACAAGAGTTGTGCCAGTGATAGTGGGTGCACTTGGAATGATAAAAAATGGAACAAAACAACACATTGAAAGAATCCCTGGAAACCCCAGCTTAAGAGATATACAAAAAATTGTCTTATTAAGTACAGCCCACACACTAAGGAAAACTTTATCTATGTAATGCTAGGGATGATAGGGAAGATAGAAAAACATGAAATGGAGTCATAACAACACGCCACGACCTGCTTTAGGTCTCCCCGCAGACTTGGTTGGTAGTGAGACCAAAGCAGAAATCGAAATATGATGAAAAATGACATAATAATAATAATAATAATAATAACAATAATAATTATTATTATAATTATTATTATTAATATTATAAAGCCCCGATTAAGCATCCTCTAGACGCGTGTCATAGAGATTAATTCCATAAAATGGAGACTTATGACAATGAAAAATGGCAATGAAGCAAAAGGTAAAATTTGTTTGTCAGAAACTTGATTTATTGAGGCAATTCTATTTATTTCAAGCCTTTCATCCGAACCATTTCTACTTACATCCACAGTAATTCAGCTTTTGTCCTTGTATTTGTCACCAGGATTTTTTGTGATGCAGACAATTATTTTTTTATATCTTTTTAGGAGCTTCGAAATTTTGGTGGCCAAAAAATTATTTGGTAAACAATTTAACCAATAAAAATTTATACACTCAGGTTGGCGTGCGCGCGCACACACACACTCACAGACACAGACCGACAAAAACACACACACGCACTTACAGACACACATAGAGACACACAGACACACGCACACATGCATAGACATACACACAAACACAGACACGCACACATACACTCACAGACACAGACAGACAGACAGACGGACAGACAAACACACACACTTACACACACAGAGACACACAGAGACGCACAGTGAAGACACAGACACGCATACATACACTAACGCACACACGCACACACAGACAGACAGACAAAAATACACACACACACACACATATACACACACACACACACACACACACACACACACACACACACACACACACACACACACACACACATCTTTGAAGGAACGTGCGCCCGTGCGCACTTGTGTATGTATTTCTTATTACGCTCAACGTTATTTTTTGTAGATAATATGATATGTTAGATTAAAAAGGGAATCCATAATATATATATATATACACTACCGGTCATAATTATTATTGAACCCCAGTGTTTAACAAAAAAGATGTATTTTATAGTATTGTAAATGAAAATAGAATGGTTCTTTTGTTAATACTGCACAATAACATGTGCATCAAATGAATTTATAAATATTTAATGATTACCTCTATTGCAGTTTCATCAATGAACGAATGAAGAACATTTAGGATGATTTGGACGAGTCCATCTTTGCTTCCTTGGCTTGGAAAATTTTGTAAAGTAATAACAAAAAAAGAACCATTATATTTTCATTTAGAATTATCCACTTGGCAATAAATACTAAAAATACTATGAAATACATCATTTTTTAAAAAAAACTGGGGTTACCTAATAATAATGATTAGTAGTGTATATATATATATATATATATATATATATATATATATATATATATATTAAATTCAAAAAGGATGAACGAAAGAAAAATTGATCAACGTAGAGGGCCCGATGTAAATATTATTATCTATTTCCAGATTCATATATATATATAGTATGTCAATAAATACTAAAAATACTATGAAATACATCATTTCTTTTAAAAAACTTGGGTTGCCTAATATATTGTATAAATATATATATATATATATATATATATATATATATATATGTATGTATGTATATATATAATAAATATGGCTTTGAGATATGCTATATTTATGGGTTAAAGCTATTCACCATATATGGGTTAGAGAGCATGTATATAAATGTGGACACTGAAGCCAACACCCACAGGGAACAATCTGTTTCATATGCCTCCAGAGATTCACAAAAAGTTCTCATATAGGATAAAGGAAAGTGCCAAAAACTTCATAAAACGAATGTTTGTCTTATTATTAAAGGGAGAAAAACCTAAAGTATTTATTTATGCAGATTTTTTTTTTTTAATTTTTTTAGGGGCAACAAAATTTTCGTTAAAATCTTAGTTTTCTGACATCAGCGTGTGCGGCTATCTGAATTGGAAATTCGAGCATTTTATTTTATTTTGCGTTGAAAAAGCACATTGATTTGGAAATGTTTGCAAAAATCTGCTAATTGTCGGTTTCTCTTAAAATCTTTAGGATTTCAGAAATTGTTTCGGAAAAGTTTCTTTTGTAGAAAATCGTTGCAAAAATATTTATTTTTTCATCTGTTATCCGCTCCTTCCATTAAGTTAATTTTACAAATTCTTTTTTGCATTGATTAACATCTAAATTAGTTATAAAGACAAGACCTCAGAAAATTGAAATCTACAATGAAATTGTAATAAAAATAAGTCATTATTCAAGTAGAAAAGCTTTGCATTGCTTTCATGAATAAGGTGAAATTATGAACACAAATATCTTACGAATTATTAATTTTTCAATGAATAATATATTTAAAAATAATTAGTTTTATTTTTTATTTTTTATTTTAGTTAAAATAATTTATAGACTTTTAAATCTTTGTTACTTTTTATCGGACAAGTGATATAGTTATTAAATAAAATCTATATTTACTGACCATAATTGAAAAAAGCTTAATACAATCCAGCAGCCCCTATATTTGAAAATAATTTTGAAAATCGGGGCGTGTATTAGCGTTAGGTTTTTTGCAAATACGGGAGTAAATAAATATGAGAGGTAGTTATAGTAAATATAAAATTTATTGGGAATTTAATAATATTTTACAAAATGCATCTTCGTAAGTAAGATCAAAATGCCAAGTAGGTAAAATCCAATAGAATTTTAGAATGCTTTAAAATAATTATAAAAAAGAACTCACTGCGACTTATATAAATTTTTCCACACCTCATGTAACTTTCTCAAGCGTCAGGGTGTCTATAAATGTAATTTTTTTTACAAATGATGTTACAAAAAAGTACATGATACATTGGAAGGCTTTTTATAATAAAAAATAATAAATAATAATAAATGCTGTGTTGACAGATTTGTCAATATGAATGATTTTATCGATTTTACTTATAATCAGAACGACAGCAACTATGGCAATTAATTTAAATTCGGGTTGAAATAAACCAAAGTATTTTTCCTATTGTAATACTGACTTTGCTTGCAGTAAAAATGTATTTGAATAAAATTTAAAATATTTCAAGATTTTACAATTTTTAAATGCAATTTAAACCCGAGCCGTTGTTTTATTTTGTTTCTATCTATCTATCTATCTATCTATCTATCTATCTATCTATCTATCTATCTCATTGTTTTCTATTGTTTTCTTATGTATGTATGTATGTATGTATGTATGTATGTATGCATCTATCTATCTATCTATCTATCTATCTATCTATCTATCTATCTATCTATTGTGTTCGTATGTATGTATGTATGTATCTATCTATCTATCTATCTCATTGTGTTCGTATGTATGTATGTATGTATGTATGTATCTATCTATCTATCTATCTATCTATCTATCTATCTCATTGTGTTCGTATGTATGTATGTATGTATGTATCTATCTATCTATCTATCTCATTGTGTTCGTATGTATGTATGTATGTATGTATGTATCTATCTATCTATCTATCTATCTCATTGTGTTCGTATGTATGTATGTATGTATCTATCTATCTATCTATCTATCTATCTATCTATCTCATCTCATTGTGTTCGTATGTATGTATGTATGTATGTATGTATGTATCTATCTATCTATCTATCTATCTATCTCATTGTGTTCGTATGTATGTATGTATGTATGTATGTATCTCTCTGTCTATCAATCTATCTGATCAGATCTATCTATCTATCTATCTATCTATCTATCTATCTATCTATCTATCTCTTTGTGTTCGTATGTATGTATGTATGTATGTATGTATGTATGTATGTATCTATCTATCTATCTATCTCATTGTGTTCGTATGTATGTATGTATGTATGTATGTATGTATCTATCTATCTATCTATCTATCTATCTATCCATACACACACACACACACACACACACACACACACATACACATATATATATATGATTAAAGAGGACTGGAAGAAAACTATATTTTTATCGCATACGCAACTTGTCCCGTGTTCGAATTTATCAAGGCGAAAATATGAAATTATTTTAATTCAATTATGAAATAAATTATATTCATTAGGTTAAATTAAATTAAGATTTTGACAGCATTATCCTAAACCAAATGTATTGTGCTAAAAAATAGAATTAGTGTGAAAAGAGGCTATCAGAATAAGAATTTTATTTATTCTAAATTATCTTATTTAAGATTTTTTCCTCTCTTATCAGGAATAAAACTTGACATTAGAGACACAAAAATTGAAATATATATAGTCATCCAAAGACTGATCTGTTCTGCAGCCCATCAGAACGGTTAGACATCAGATGTCTTTTAGCCAGGACTGAAACCAGACCGAATTCGCGTTGTTCGGCGATTCTACCTCTGAGCTATGGGCGTTCGGTAGAAGAATAGTGATTTTTGCGTGTTATGTACAATGTACACACGACAGATAATGTTCTAATTCATTACTAAATGAACGATGCGTACATATATATATATATATATATGTATGTATATATATACAATTCATAACATTTATAAAACATAAATTATAATTTTAATTATTCTAAATTAACTTATCAACAGTATAACTTGAATATATATATAATCATCTGCAGACAGATCTGTTTCGCTGTATCACAGTTCATCAGTACGGTCAGACTCCGATTGCTTTTAACCCAGGATTGAAACCCGACCGAATTGGCGTCAGTCGGTGATTCTAGCTCTGGGCGATGGATATTATAAATTTCTATTATTTTTCCAGTTTATATCAGAGGTATAACTTAAGTATTGATGCCAGCTTGATTTTTTTCTTATTTTTCTAATCTATTTTACATTTATCTAAATTTTAATATAGCCAAGGCTATAGAACCCAATCTGTCTCATTTTATGACCCATAACTGGAAGGTGAAGAGATAGATTATATTACATTATTATATTAAGTATAATAAGTGGGGGATCAGTTTATTACTTCATAACAATAAAAAACGATCCCCCACTTTATTCCCAGTAGAAGTTATAAATATGTTTCCAGTTATTATATTCAGTTAGTCAGTTAAATGCCATAAGTGATACACGCTTTGGGCGATCATGTCTTGAAAGAGACATGACTGACTGGCAGTAGTAGTTTGATGTTGCTGTATGCGGTAGACTGGTTGCCAGCCAAGGCTATAGAACCCGATCTGTGCTATTATTTAACCCAAAACTGGTGTGAAGAGACGGATTAATTTCTTTCCCAAGGGTATTTGCCCATAAGTGGTGCAAAGGATTTCAACTGGAATTTGAACTCGGCTCCCTGATTTCTCGTTCAGAGCCGATATCCACTGCACCACAACGCACATCCGTAGCTTATGCAATATACTCGAGTAAGAATTTTAGGAAAACGAAATACATCTGACCAACTATCATACACACTATCAAATATTGAACACATTCAAACTTTCTGATTGATTTCTTGGGATATTTAATTTTTTATTTACTTTACTAAGGATATTTTCATTAATTTTATTTATATTTATGTTTATTATTTGGTTTTATTTTTAAATTTTTATTTCTATATGTTCAACATTTATATGGTCCTGGGTATGACGGTAAATTGCATCCGGCAGCAAGGCCGCTAATTGGGAGGTAGTGAGGAGCATGAAACCACCTCTTAATTGCTGTTGTTCCCAGGTCCACTCTGACCCGGAGTGGTAGCATCTGTTAGGGATCCCAGCTATGGGTAAATAGTTAACCCCCAAACTGGGGTTAAAATACTATGAAAGTACAAAAATAGACTTTTATAGAAAATATACATTTTTGAAGAAAAAATATAAACAATAATACATTTACCATAACACATTTTTGAAGGAAAAAAATTATTCTCAGCAAAACATTTTTGAATACAAAACTAGAAGACATTTTCAGATTTCTAAAATATAGAATAAAAACAAAAACATTTCATTAAAGTCTGACTAAATCAACTTTTCATTATAACCGAACATTATAAAAAAATACCTTAAAACTCCACCTTTCTGGCATTAAATAACCCACAGAGGTTGATAGGCCGTTAAACAAAACTCAAACGTTATATCTATATCTATCTATCTATCTATCTATCTATATATATATATATATATATATATATATATATATATAATGTAAGTAGTTTAAACTAATGGATATAAATTCCACGGTTTAATATTTATTTCGTAGAAAAAGTGCCAAATACAGAAGCTAAGCATTTGTAGATATATAGTTATTATTATTGATGTAATAATAGCATAATGCAACTCAAAAGCAATCAAGGTTTAGTGCTCACGTGTGGAAGTTAAAAGTGGAAAAAGCTGATATAACTTGCAATATCGTAAAAAAAAAAAAAGCCAAGCCATTAAACAGTGGTGAGGTCTGCAAATTGTGCCAAGAGGAAAAGTTAGCCATTATTTTGTTTCTAAAATAACCCCCCAAAAAATGACTAAATTACTGAATCAGAAGGAATGTCCGGATGTAATCACATCTTTCAATACATACTAAGTTCATACAAACCTCGATGAAAAAGTTTCAGATCCTTGGTTAACTTCTCCTAATTTTGAAAATTTTCGGTTGTTTAGAAATTTCAGTCACTCGTTCGTAAAAATCCCTGATAATACTGTTTATCTTCAGGGGATATGTTTAAATAAATATATATATATATATATATATATATATATATATATATATATATATATATATGGATATACACTCAAATAGACGCCATTGTTTAGATATATTTCTGGTTTTAATAAAACAATTCGCGATGTAATGTAACAAAGCTATAAAGTATAGATTAATAAATATAAATTACGTATATTTTGGTAGCATCTTTTCTTTTAAACAAGTTGTCTTAAACGATAGAGACAACATAGTCTTATATATATTTTTTTTAATTTTTTTCACATTTTCTGATTAGGCTTTTTTGCCCAAATATATTTGTATAAAAATTGTCTAAATGTTGTCCTCGTACTTACGAACGTCATCGTTCATCATCAGTGACTATATTACATTTTAAACATCAAATATGAAAACATTCAAAAGAAAATATATAAGACTGTGTTGTCTCTATCGTTTAACACAACTTGTTTAAAATTAATAAGTATATATATTAGTAAAAAAAATTGCATATTATTAAAAAAATGCATCCCAGCATTATGACATATAACTACCATGAATAATGCAAGAACCAAAATCCAAATCCAGGAATAGTCAGTTCATAATAAGCACCTGATTAATGCGGAGTGCATGAAACTTCAAGTCGTGTTATAGACGTAAAATATATACATATATGTATAAATATATCCGCAGACAGATCTGTATCACAGCACATCAGTACGGTTAGACATCCGATTGCTATTAACCAGGATTAAAACCCGTTGATTGGCCGTCAGTCGGCGATTTTACCTCTGAGCTAAACGTGATTATAATTGCACTCACCTCGAAAACCTTCCTCGATAACTATTGAAAGAAGGAAAAAATGGTTGTAAAAAACGAAAGAGCTTAGGGCTTGAAAGTCAGTCAAAAGTGTTCGGACCGAAATCAGCACGAAGCCCAAAGAAAAAAACCCGACACGAGTAATAATCTAACAGAAAGTGCTCAATACAAAGGTAGAGGAAATAGCACCTAATGAGCCAGACGAACCTCCGTAGGTTTCACCTAAACGGATTGTCAGGGAAAGCTTTCCCTGACGATCCGTTTAGAAGAAACCTAGGTAGGTTCGTCTGGCTCATTAGGTGCTATATATATATATATATATATATATATACAAATGGATGCGGATGACTATATATATATATATATATATATATATATATTCAACGGATGTGTGTGTATGTGTGTGTGTATGTGTGTGTCTGTTTGTGTGTGTGTGTGTGTAACACATTGGCATTAATGGTGGTTATGATATTTAGTTCGTAATCTGCCCTAAAAATATCCGACATGTTAATATTAATTAAACTGAATTTACTTTGAAATTTCATGTTTAAGTTTTGCTTCAAATCAAATTAAATTAAAAAAGGAAAAAAAAACAGCATTTTAGCATTATAACATATAAATACCATGAACAATGCGCGAGTCAAAATTTTAAATATCGGGATGCACAATTCATAATAAGCACCTCATGATTGCATAGGACATGAAACTCCAAGTCTTTAAAAAGACGCAGGATAATATATATATATATATATATATATATATATATATTAAAATAAATAAATAAATAAAATTTAAAAAATTAAAATTTTGAAATTTCGTTATCAAAATATACTCCTGAATAAACGAAAGGAGATCACCAATATGTGTCGTCATAGAAATAAGTATAAATTAGAATAATTATTCTATTCTTACAATAAGTTACAGTAAGGTTCTTTTAATAAATTTTTGGCTAAACAGTTAATTACCCACCACCTACCACTACTAACTCAAAGGTCAAGCCACATACCTCCCACTACCAAAGAAGAAATTACTACTAAAATTCTGCTAGCTTAACCCTATTAAAAGTAATATCTCCCAACTACTTCCATTACTAGAGCTAACCTCTGGGCTTAGAAATTTTCCTCGTTCTCTGTTTATAAGGGGTTGAAAATGCATGTCTTAAAATGACATGTGGAAAATGGCTATTTCCCCGCTAAGTTTTATCTAAATTTATATATATATATATATATATATATATATATATCCGCAGACAGATCTGTTTCGCTGTATCACAACTCATCAGTACGGTTAGACTCCAATTGCTTTTAACGCAGGATTGAAACCCGACCGAATTGGCGTCAGTCGGCGATTATACCTCTAGGCTATGGGCGCTCGGTAGAATAAGGCAGACTTTTTAGCGCGTATATTATCATTATACACGCCTAATAGCCAGAGTGCTCTACTTCATTATTGAATGAGCGATGCGTACATGCCAGAGTAGCTAGTGTTTTTCAAAGTCTATCATTCTTCCATTATTAGTGCTCAATCAGGGTGTGAGAGCGTAAATAGTCATCCGCAGACAGATCTGTTTCGCTGTATGACAGCTCATCAGTACGGTTAGACACCGATTGCTTTTATCCAGAATTGAAACCCGACCGAATTGGCGTCAGACGGCGATTCTACCCCTGGGCTATGGGCGCTCGGTAGAAGAAGGCAGACTTTTTAGCGCGTATATATATATATATATATATATATATATATATATATATATATTGTTATTATTATTATTATTATTATTATTATTATTATTATTATTATTATTATAGTATGTATATATTATGTTTATTGATATATTATATTATTTTTATATTTATTTTTATATATTGTATATATTATATTATATTTATTGCATATATAGTATAATATATTGTATATATTTTATTTATTATATATATATATATATATACCCACACAAAACGTGTGTCACTTTAACTGATGAGGTTCTTGTCGACTTTGAAGTTTTGTGAGAACACCATTATAATCTTCACTTGGCAGGGCTCTTTTGCAGTTAAGTCCCGGTTTTTTTTCTTGTTTATAAAGAGCATTGTGTAATTTTTTTTATTCACGATTGGTTGATTTTTTGTTTCTTTTTCATTTTATTGCTTATTGCTTTTTAGAGTACTCGTGAGTAGGTGTTCGATTTAGTGAACACACAGTCCTCCCAGTCATCACATTTTCTATCCTCCCTTTTTTTTAAAAAATGAATTCTACTGAAATAAATAAAATTTTTCAAAATCGACATTACCGGGTAATAATGGTCCTGTAATATCGTTACTTAACTAAAAATTCGTAGTATTAGTTTTGTTTGCGAACCGGTGATATTTCTAGTTACGTGATACTATTACAAACCTTAGTGTATATATAATACGCTGGCGTAGCACGTGCAATAAAAAAAAGACGAGTTACATGGCAAAAACAAATAGGTCTTTAATATAGCAAAAACAAATATAAAACATTCAGATTATTTAATTACGTCCCAAAACATTATGTTTATGTTGTCCAAATGGACGAAAATGTTTTACCAAGAATAGGAAAGAAATGACAAACCGTCAGGTCAGCAGAACTCCTCGTGGCTATACCCACCAAACCAAGGAAGGGAATGACCCCAGATAAAAAAGAGTTCCTAAAAAAAGGGAAGACAACTGTTGTTCCCCTTAAGGGAAGACAACTATTGTCTCCCTACAACAATAAACACAGTAATACAAAAGTATTTCCAAAGTTATATAAAAACACCTAAGCTTTTTATAAGTGTCATTTATGACAATTTAATTTCCAGAATGCGTCTCGTGAAAGAAAACTGCCTTTATCGTGTCTTTATTGGCTGGATTAATCTTCAAAATATTCTTTTTGTGAAGCTATGGACTTCATGAGTCCCATCGCTCAAAATATTCCTGGAACACAATTTACAAATATTTTATTCAAGTGTTAATTTTTTAACACTTAAATTTTTTAAAGTGAACACAGACTTTATGGACACCCTTCATACATACATACATACATACATACATACATACCTATATATATATATATATATATATATATATATATTTATGCCAGTTTCTACTTTATGCCAGTTTCTACTTTCTGCCAGGACTTAATCCTTTAGTTTTCATGGTACTGTTTCATTTGATCCTTATTTGAGGAGATATTTTTCACATTTCACATAAATCATAGACTAGGGATAAATACAACTCCTGTTAGTGTACGACATATCATAAGGGTAACCATTAGCCGACCCGATACTTCAAATCTGCTTATAAGCAGAAACAAGGGAAATCTTTGAGACTTTGCGCTTATTTGTTGCTCAATAACGTAAAAATTTAGATTATCTAAAAACACTATTAGTATTGGTTGCGAACTGGTGATATTTCCAGTTTCGTGATACTATTACAAATATTAGTGTATATATAATACGCTACCGTAGCACGCGCAGTAAAAAGAAGGACAAGTTACACGGCAATAACAAATAAGTCTTTCATATGACAAAAACAAGTACAATACATTTGATCTATTTAATTGCGTCCCAAAACACAATGAATGTTCATGTTATCCAAATGGGCGACAATGTTTTCAGCAAGGATAGACAAGAAATGACATACCGTCTAGTTAGCAGTGCTCTTCGTGTTTCTACCCACCCAGGCAATCAAGGGAATGTCCCCAGACAAAAAAGAGTTCCCCAAAACGGAAGACAACTGTTGTTCCCTTTAAGGGAAGACAACTATTGTCTCCCTACAGTAGCATTAATTATTGGTTAGTCAATAGAAGCATTTATTTTTTAATGTTGCCATTTAAAATTGATAGTTTCTGTTTCGTATAGAGGCATTGAGGATGTGCGTTCTGGCGCAATGGAAATCGGGGAGCCGAGTTCGAATTCCAGTTGAATTAATTGCATTCACTTACGCGCAAATAACCTTGGGAAAGGTATTAATCCGTCACTTGCTTCCAGTTATGGGTTAAATAACAGGACAGATTGGGTTCTATAGCCTTGGTCGGCAGCCAGTCTATCGCGGAAAGAATGGCAACCTACTGCGGGATAATCTTCTGCCCAGTCAGTCATGTCTCTTTCGAGACATGATCGCCCAAGCGTGCTTCACGTATGGCACTTAACTGACTATTAACAAACGCAGAAAATTCGTCAGAAAAAAGGAATTGAGTGCTAAATTTAACCATGTAATATGCGTACTCTTATATGAGAGTGAATTATGTACATTTTCAAGAAAAAAACTTGATAATTGAAATTTGGTTTTGAATCCTGAGAATACCATGGAGTGAGGATATGAGCAATGAGGAAGTTTTAAGAAAAATCGAGACAAAATTGATACTTTTAAGCAGAATCGGAATGGTATAGGCGACATTTCTGGGGAATAATAATGAGGGAGGAATTGTTACAGAATTTGACATGCAGAATACATATTAAAGGCAATAGGGACGGGGAAAAACAACAAGTAATCTACTTAACAAGTTTGCGTAAATAGATGGTAGAAAGGAGCGTAAGGAATCAAACATTCCTTTGAGCTACGTAGGAAAAGGTGTTGCGGAGAGCCATGATTGCCAATGTTCTGAATGGACACTGCACAAAGAAGAAAAATATACATAACTAGCAGTATAGCCCGGCGTTGCTCGGGTGTAATGAAAGCATTAAAACTAATCCATAGTCCCGGAGCTCAGACTCATTGGACGTTGGCACAAAAGACTGAAAAGCAATAGTTGTTTCCAGTTAAAGCGAAACAGTAGACTGAAAGAAAACTGAATGGATGTAAGTCAAATTTTGATTTCCTGCTATCGATATCAAATAAGTTTTTTCGTCGTAAACTGAATTTTGAAGGCTAAATAAGTCCTCTGAATAAATGGTATCATGGCTGAGACTAAGAACTACAATTATACCTACTTAGAGTCAAACCCGAAGCAAAAACTAAAATAAAAGGGCTGAAAAATACAGACATACAGGTAGATAAACCGACACACACACAAACATCTTGCCTTTTATATATATATTATCGATTTTCTGCACTATTGTAAGAACTGCAATCTTGAAACTTCTGAATATCGTTTCTTATGTCATTGTCTATGAGTGTATGAAATTTGATTAAAATCGGACCACTCCTTCTATAACCCGATTTTTTCGATTATCGATATTTATCGGAGGTACCTCGACACAAAACCTAGCTAAGAACACTCGCAGATGCTTATAGTACAACTGTGTAAATTGTCAAGAAAATCGGTTGAGTCATTTCGGAGTGTATAGGTAACGGACACACACACACAGTGACACACACACACAGAGACAAAGTTCCATTTATAAATAAGTTTAGATAGATTAGATTGGAGAGATGGCGATTGGCTATGTTGAAAGGGAATTATGTTGCCATCAAGCATCTTGTATCGAAATGACTTTTCATTCACAGATGAATGGGACACTTGAGGCAACAGACATGCGTTTCTATAGAAGGATGCTGAAACATTAACGGAGCGCCTAAGAAACGGGGAACTTTAATGAAAATGACAACAGAAAGAACGAATACTAATCAGTCAGTTAAATGCCATACGTGATATAAGCTTTGGACGATCATGTCTCGAAAAAGACATGACTGACTGGGCAGAAGATTATTCTGCAGTAGGTTGTCATTGCTTTCTACAGTAGACTGATTTCCTGCCAAGGCTAAAGAAACCAATATGTCCTGTTATTTAACCCATAACTGGAGGGAGGAGACAGATTAATACTTTTCCCAAAGGTATTTGTGCTTAAGTGAACGCAAGGAATTTAACTAGAATTCGAACTCGGCTCCTCGATTTGTCGATCCGTGTCGATATCCACTGCAACCACAACGCACATCCGTTGCCAATCTAGTAGCACGCTTAAATTCATATAGTCAGGGTACCAGTAAAGAAAACCCATCAGAGCAGTAGCCATTAAGATATTTGTAGAAAAGACAGTCGAGACGAGCCACGCCGGTGAGAAAATCACTAATGGCGAATCGATTACATTATAAATATTTTGAATTTTGAATCTCAAGATGAAAAGCAACAGAACCAAACTACATATTATAGCTGTATTCAATGCGCAGACAAATGATAAGTATCTGCAAACGATGGATATGCATTTCTTCTTTTTTTAATTAAGTTCGCCCTAATCAGGGAAGTAAAGCCGCTAAGACACAATTGTTACTCGATATGAAAGAATTAGTAACTAAAACATTATTAAAGAGTGAGAACAAAACAACAATTATCATGAAAGTATTTTCAGAAAATCACAAAGAGGCAACCTTACGACGACAGAAAATTGACTGAAACCAGAACAGGACCAATAATACTGCTCATTCTTCTTTCGATTTTATCAAGGATCTCTAGATATATAGGAGATTGGGATCACATTTGGCAGCATGGACATATAAAAGATAGATATTGGAGAGAAAATTTATGTAACATGGCACTGTGAATCACCTTTCGTCGGAGCTGACCTAGCAATGGATTAAATAAAATCTAGTGTAATAGGGATTCCGAATGGAAAATCAGCGAGCCGTTTTCGAATTTCGGCTGTTATATTCAATTTAGGACCCATAATACCTGGATGCCTAGATTCGTTATCGGAAGCCACAATTTAAACAACCTAAGATACGCAGATGATACAGTGCTGACCACAGACACGGAAAGGAAACTACAAGACTTCTTACAGAAGGTAGCACAAGAATGTAACAAGATAAGACTAAAAATCAACTGCAAGAAAACCGAATGCATGGTCATCAGTAAAAAGGGCAGCCCAATATGCGAAATACAGGTCGGGGATACTAGAATCAAGCAGGTACAAAAATTTAAATACCAGGGAAACGTTATAACAGAAGACGGAAAGTGTGACACAGAGATCCAAAGGCGAATCGGCATGGCAAAAGAAGCATTCCAGAAGTTGAGTAAAGTATTAAGAAACAGGACAATTTCGCTAGAAACACAGAAGAGAGAACTGGATTGCTATGTGATGCCAGTTCTTCAATATGGCAGTGAATGCTGACAATACCATCAAAGATGTAGGAAAAACTTGAAGCAACTGAAATGTGGTTCTCCAGAAGGATGCTGCGAATCTCATGGATCGAGCATGTGAGCAATGATGAGGTCCTAGAAATGATGGAAACAAAAAGGAAATTAATACTGAGCATCAGGAAGAGACAGCTGAAGTTCCTGGGACACGAAATGAGGAAGGAAGACCTGGAGAACCTGATACTAATAAGTCAGATAGAGGGAAAAAAGACAGGGGAAAGCAATGGATAACATATTTGAAGGACCTAGTCATGTGGATGACAGAACGAGGATTGCACGGTGTAACAGGAGAAGGCGTGCTCAGAGCCACCATGATAGGAAAACGTGGAAAACCATGATCGCCTACGTCCTGAAGTGACAGGGCACAAAGAAGAAGAAGAAAGTTGGTAAGAGTATGAATCTAGATCTTCTTCCACAGTTGAAATTACAGGAGAAACTGAATTCTTAAACGATAATTCTGAATTCAAAAACGTGTTGGTTACAAAAGAATCATGTAATTGTTGTACCTGAAGTCCAGTCAACATACTTGTAGTAAAAACTAATTATTTGCTCTATGTCTTTGAAAGAAATACAAGTTGGTCTGAACAGATGTCCGTGATCGGAAACATGTAGCTATGCCGAAGACGTGACATCACACTGATTCGCAGTTGACCTTCATCTCGAAACATCTCTGGGGTTAATGGAGCAATAGTCTGCTTGCTGGAAGCTATACTTATATCAACAAGATTTAAAAGAGTAGACAAAATAGAAAATAAAAAAAACATGAAATGCTAGACTATCGTTGAAATATATATCGAACTCTAGATTTCAGGATAAACAATGAAGAGAAACAAAATAATCATTTCAAAAAGCTATGCACACTAAATAGAGACGACCAAATTGCTGAAGAAAATTACGTTTTCACGTCTTCCATATATGTTACTTTACAAATCGCGTGATGAACATATATATTGTTAGTTTCAATCAACATTTGTTTCAAACTAGGAAAAGCTAAAACGAGGAACTGTTGATGACTCTGATAGCGACCACGGATATAGAAATAGATAACGCAAGTCTATATCCTCATTTATAGTAGAATGGACCCGCGCGTTGTTGGTGAAAGATGGCTCGCTACTAATGGCGGTTATGACTTATACGACGGTAGTTGTGTTTTGCTTGTTTTTCATGCTGGCGTTGGGTAGGTTTCATTGTTTAACATCGAAACGTCTCCAACGCCAGCATGAAAAGAAAAGGCTTTGAAAAGTCGAAGGGAAGTGGAGAGGAATGCTTACAGAATTGGTAAGAGGTGGATGGAAATTGATGTCTGAGGCACGCAAGTCATAACTACACAGCTCCCAGATCATAATGGACACAGACGAAAATGGTCTGCTTCTCGGCAATTGAAGAGGAACGTCTCGATACGCACGCAAAGTCTCATGTGCGAATGCTTTGAGTAAGAGAGAGAGAGAGAGAAAGAGAGAGAGAGAGGGGGAAGGAGAGGCATGAGACACAGTGGGATAGAGAGCAATAAAGAGAAAGAATATATAGCAGACCAAAAAAACAGAGAGAGAAAAAGAGAGAGAAATAGAAAGAGAGCGAGCAAGAGAGCGTCATCACTACAGAGAGATTGTGTATGTAGCAAACAGAGACAATGCACGTCGCATAGAAGCAAAAAGAGTGTAGCTAAAACGTCTGCATCACAGTGGAGTAATGGATAGCGGCTCGGATTGAGGAATCGGAGTGCCTGGTTCGGATTCATTACGTTTACTTATGTGGAAAAGAATATCCTTCTCTATTTTTCCTTCCACTGCGGTACGGTAGTAACTTCTACTGTGGTAGACTGCTTGTTATTTAACCCATAGCTGGGTGAGAAGAAAAGGATTCATAGCTTTTTCAAAGGTATTAGCATGCAAGTGAATGCACTGAATTCGACTACTCAATTTCCCAATCTAAGCCGTCAGAACGTCATAGATGTAATCTAACAAAAAATATATATCAGGTACAACACATTAAAACAACATTTCTAGAAGCAGACCTACCATTTGATTAAATATGATCATTTAACTTTATGTCAGTAGAAACGTGAAACCAGGAAGGTGTAATGATTCACTTCTCTGGAGGTCAGCATCAGACATGCGAGATAGAACGTATAATTTGCTAGGTTGACTAAAAGTTTGTAGTTACGTTTTGGATGCGTAAAACTTACAAGTTATTTCTTTTCCCGATTAACAACTGGTTGCAGGAATTTTTTGATATCAGCTTATAGTTTTACTTTATTGGATCAATTGAACTTACTATAAAGGAATTAGCAAATGTTTGTTCTATCTGTATCATATTGAAGAACCGACATCACATAAAAATCTAGTACTCTCTTCTTTGTTCCTAGTGAAAGTTTTCTGTTTCTTAATACTTTACTCAGCTTCTGGAACGCGTCCATCGCCATGCCAATTCGACTTCGGATTTCTGTGTCACACTTTCCGTCTTGTGTTAGAACACTTTTCGGGTATTTAAATTTTTGTACCTGCTTGACTTTAGTATCACCCACCTGTATTTGGCATTTTGGGTTGCTTTTTTTGCTGATGACCGTCAATTCGGTTTTCTTGCAGTTTATTTGTAGTCCTTTTTTGTCACTCTCTTCTGCTATCTTCTGTAGGAGGTCTTGGAGTTTTCTTTCCGTGTGTGCAGTCAGCACTGTATCATCTGCGTATCTTATGTTGTTCAAATTGTGGCCTCCGATGATAAATCCTGGCATGACATCTGGTGTCCTCAAAATAGTCTAGCCGTAACTTGTACAGCCAATCTCGTAGGCACGCTTACATTCATGTAGTAGCAGCATGAAAAAAAAAAGAAGCTCGTCATTGATAAGCATATCGGTGGGAAAGAGACTAAAGTCGAGATGCCAGCTCAGGACCGATTACATTGCAGATTCTTCTTGGATTGTGTCACGAATCTCGAGATGAATAGCAGAGGCACCCGATCAGATATGGCAACTGTATTAAATACACGGATGGTAGATTTATAAATGTACAAAATGGATTCTGATGAGAGAAAAAAACATTCTTGTCCTACACAAAGACCCAAAAATTAAGAAAGATTGGATCGAGTCAAATATTTGGCCAGATGACTACAGCCCATCAGCTTGTTAAGAAGGTTAGCATGCCAAAACCTATCAAACAACTTCAAGATATCTAAAGTTATTATATTATATCCCATACGTGATACTCGCGTGAACCCAATCTGTTCTGTTATTTAACACCTAGCTGGATGTAAAATCATATTCTATAGCAAGTGGAAAATCAGATTCTCCTGAAGTGTCGAGAGTAGAGTTGGAAGATCATTTAGAAGAAAGCATTATGGTTTATCAGCAGTTAGTCAGTTGAATCCGATCATGTCTCGAAAGAGACATGACTAAATGGGCAGAAGAATATTCCGCACTAGGTTAACATTGCTTTCTGCGGTAGACTGGTTGCCAACCGAGGCTACAGAACCCAATCTGTCCTGTTATTTAACTCATAACTGGAGGGAAGAGACAGATTAATACTTTCCCAATGGTATTTGTGCGCAAGTGAATGCTAGAAATTCAAGTGAAATTCGAACTCAACTCCCCATTTGTCGTTTCGAGTCTATATCAACCGCACAAAATCGCACATCCTGCAGTAGAAAACTGTAAACTGATTAAAGAGAGGAAGGACTGAGGACTTGTCATTGCTTCCAACACTCTTAACAGTAATGCCAATAATCATGAGAACCAAATTTGTGAGCGGTCATACGGTGTCTCAGTCTATCAGTAAACAGCGACTTAACCACGTTGTGGAGAGGTTTACTCTTACACTTAACAACGATCACATATATAGCAACGTCTATTCTTTTCAGAAATATTCCGTTGGTAGAGTCGAAAAAAGTAATTCCTGTGGGTTAACGCGACAGCGTAGGTAGGAATTAACCAAGATGATTGCGGTTTTATGTTTTATTTCCGCGATGATACAAAGGATTTGATGCCAAGAAGAAATTAAATGTTACAATTCTGTAGCAGTGACTTACCTCGTCGACCCAAAAAGGCCAGAGTCGCGTGGATGTTTTGCAAGGAAGTGTGGAGACGACGAATCGACGAGCTTCGGACAGATGATGAATCGAACAGCACTTCGTGCTGATAGTTGATTTTATAAGCGCCACTTATATGTGGCACAAGGCCGAATATATGGGGGACCCAGGAAGGATCGAACTCAATACTCAATTAAAATAGGTTCTAGCAAGCTTGCTAAGCATTACATCACGCCGAGTTTCCCAACTTTGTGCTGATAGTTGATTTTATAAGCGAGGCTTAAGTGTGGCATAGGGCCAAATGTATGGGGTACTCAGTGTGGATCGAACTCACTACTGAGCTGTAATAGGTTTTAGCAAGACAAGCTTGCTAATCATTACACCACACTGAGGTGCCTGACTTCGTGGTGATAGAGGTAGTGCTGTTGTTTATAGCCATTTTTATTGGCTTGGTTTGGGCGCTCATTGTCTGAGTGCTGGCTTGGTTAGGTGTATAAAAACATAGAGTGCTCATTTAAGAGGCATTGAGTTTTTCGTTCGTGACGGTGAACGGCGTATCGGAGATCGAGACGAGAAGTGTGGATTTGTTTTACCAAGTGAACCTATTGGACTCGTATTAACTTTCTTTTACTGTGTGTGCTTCCAACCAATTTTTTTGTAACAAATTCTTGATAGGAAGTTTTAAAATTTCGCTCTCAAGAAGAACATCACGAAATGAATTACAAGTGGGGCGTTGATAACAAAATGTTGTCTCGTGAAAAGAAGATACTTGCTTAATAAACGAGAAGAAGGACTTGTACCTATGTTTTATAGATTATGCAAAGGCGTTTGACAAAATACGCCACAAAGAATTGATGGAGATGCTAGGCAGCCTCGACATATTTGGGAAAAACCTAAGAGTATTCAATCTCTACTGGCAGTAAACTGCATGCATACGGACAGGTAACGAATTCAGCAATTATACTAAGATTGAATGGACCGTAAGACAAGGATGCGTCTTTTCACCAGATCTAATCAACTTATACAGCGAGACCATTCTGAGAACCCTAGAAGTTATGCCAGGATTCGTCATCGAAGGCCACAATTTAAAAAATATAAGATACGCAGATGATACAGTGCTGATAGCAGACACAGAAAGAAAACTACAAGGCCTCCTACAGAAGGTAGCTGAAGAGAGTGACAAGAAAGGACTACAAATAAACTGAAAGAAAACCGAATGCATGGTCATCAGCAAAAAGGGTAGCCCGAAATGCCAATTAGAGGTAAGGGACTATAAAATCAAGCAGATACAGAAATTTAAATACGTAGGAAGTGCTACACTGTGATCCGAAGGCGAATTGGCATGGCGAAAGAAGCATTCCAGAAGTTGAGTAAAGTATTAAGAAACAGGAAACTTTAACTAGAAACAAAGAGGAGAGTACTGGATTGGATGTGATGTCGGTTCTTCAATATGGCAGTGAATATTGGACAATATCTTCGAAGATGAAAGAAAAACTTGAAGCAGTTGAAATGTGCTTTTAAAGAAGGATGCTGTTGATATCATAGACCGTGCGTGTGAGCAATGACAAAGTTTTGGAAAGGACGGAGACGAAAAGAAAATTAATACTGAGCATCAGGAAAAGACAACTAAAGTTCCTGGGATATGAAATGAGGAAGGAGGGCTTGGAGAACCTGTTACTAACGAGCCAGATAGAGGGAAAAAGAGATAGGGGACAGCAGCGGATAACATATTTGAAGGAGCTGATCAGGTGGATGACGAAACGAGGGTTGCATGGTGCAACAGGAGAAAGCGTGCTAAAAGCCACCAGAGAGATGTGGAAAGCCATGTCGCCTACGTCCTGAAAGGACATGGCACATAAAAGACGAAAGAAGTAATAAAAATCTAGAATTGCCGCCAGGTGATGCTAGTTGTTAAATAGACAGAATAGTAGGCTCGTGATACATTCGAAGGGGATTTTAGGAAGAGATCAAGTAAACATGAGTATCCGTCAGTATTACTAGGGGAACGTAGACAATAAAATAGAGTTTAAGTTATGTTATATTTATGGATAAACTGCTTAATGTCCGGGAGAGAACATGAATATAAAAGTGGATACTGATGTCAAAACAGTGTGGCAACAGTCTGTTTCAGGTGTGAATGCAGTCTGTAGCCGTATGGGTTGGGCAATAGCTCATTTCGTTATATGCGTTGCCTATAATCCAAATATTATGTCATATGCATTGCCTATAATGCATATATTATGACATATGCATTATATATAATGCATATAGTATGTCATATGCATTATATATAATGCATATATTATGTCATATGCATTATATATAATGCATATATTATGTTATATGCGTACACTATAATGTATATATTATGTCATATGCATTATATATAATGCATATATTATGTTATATGCGTTATACATAATGCATACATTATGCTATGTATATTATATATAATTCATATATTATGCGATACGTATTATGCACATATTATGTTATATGCGTTATATATAATTCATATATTATGTTATATGCTTTATATATTCTCTCTCTCTATCCGTCTCCTTTTTTCCAGTTTTTTCTATTGATTTCCTTATTTTCTCTCTCTCCCCCTCTTTCTCTTTCTATCCTTCTCCATTTTTGCCGCTATTTTCTACCGTTACTGATCTCCTTATTTTCTCTCTCTCTCTCTCTCTCTCTCTTTGTGTACGTCTCTCTAATTCCCGCTGTTTTCTACGGTTCTCTTTCTTTTCTCTTTTTCTGTTCACCTATCCGTCTCATTTTTCCCGCAATTTTCTATTGATCTCCTTACTTTCTCTCTTTCTTTTTATTCGTCTCTGTTTTCCCGCTATTTTTTATTGATCTTCCTATTCTTTCTCTCTATCTCTCTCTCTCTCTTTCTATCCGTCTCCTTGTTTTTCCCGTTATTTTCTACTGATCTCGTTATTTTCTCTCTCTGTCTTCCTACTCGTTTTTTCTCAGATTTTCTCGGTATTTTCAACTGATCACCTTATTTCCCTCTCTCTCTCTGTCTCTCTCTCTCTGTCTCTCTCTGTGTCTCTGTCTCTGTCTCTCTATCTATCTATCTATCTCTCCTTATCCGGTCCTGGGCATGACAATAAACTGCATCCTGCAGCAAGGCCTCTTATTGGGAGGTTGTGAGGAGCATGGAACCACCTCTTAATTGCTGTTGTTCCCTGGTCTACGCTGACCCGGAGTGGTAGCGCCTGTTAGGGTCCCAGCTATGGGCAAATAATTTGACCTTCAAACTGATGTCAAAACTTTATGAAAGTACAAAATATACGTTTTATATAGAAAAATATACGTTTTTTAATTAAAAATTTTACCAACAATATATTTTTGAAGGAAAATGATTGTTACCATAAAACATTTTTGAAGAAAATAAACTCTCCTTATCCGTTTTTGTCTTTCTCTCTCCAACAATGTTTTCAGTGATCCTCGTTTTGTCTCTCTATTCGTCTCTATCTCTCTTTTACTCTCTCTCTCTCTCTGTCTCTTTCCCACTATTTTTCACACCCACTCTTATTTTATTCATCTGTCTCTCACTTTCTTTCCCTTTTTCTCTCTCATAATCTCTGTCTATTTTCCTCTTTTTATTTTAATAATTTGTTGTGTCTTCGTTTACGTTCTTTCCTTTCTTTTCTCTTTTCTTCTCTCTTTTCTTCTATCTTTTCTTCTCTCTCTTCTTCTCTCTTTTCTTCTTTCTTTTCCTCTCTTTTTTATTCTATCTTTTCTTCTGTCTTTTCTTCTCTCTCTTCTGCTCTCTTTTCTTCTCTCTTTTCCTCTCTCTTTTCTTCTCTCTCTTCTTCTCTTTTATTTTCTCTTTTTTCTTCTCTCTTTTCTTCTCTCTTTTCCTCTCTCTGTTCTTCTCTCTGTTCTTCTCACTTCTTCTTTCTCTTTTCTTCTTTCTTTTCTTCTATCTTATCTTCTCTTTCTTCTCTCTTTTCTCCTCTTTTTTCTTCTCTCTTTTTTCTTCTCTCTCGTCTTCTCTCTTTTCCTCTCTCTTTTTTCTATGTTTCTTTTATTTCTACTCAGTCCCTTTCAACTTGATCCAAACATCCCGCCTTTAACTGTCTATATATACTTATTTAATAATTTTTTTACTCACAATATTTGAATGATGACGAAAATGGCCGACAGGTGAAAAGTAAAGACTATGAAAGAAAAGACTATGACAAAAAAGTAAATTATAAAAAAATGGATTAGAATAATTGAACCCTGCTTTGAACGGGAAAGAATGGGTGGGTAATGGTTTGCCTTGTTCGAAACTGTTTCAAGGTGACGCAATTTAATCAGACAAGATGTTTAATTTGGCAAACCACCTTCGCCTTTGGCAATAATCTTTTAAGAAACGACTGTTTTAGAGTTGAACAGGCAAAGAAAGAAGCGGTTATTATCTTTCATAAAAAATTTAAAAAAAACAACAAAAAATATGTGACGATTATTATTATTATTATTATTATTATTATTATTATTATTATTATTATTATTATTATATTATTTAATTTGATTTTATAAAATCTACGTTTCTGAGATATTTCAGTGATGATTATAATATCTCAGCTTTCGCCCCTAGTTTAAGGATAGAGCAATTTATTATTATTATTATGTCATTTTTCATCATATTTCGATTTCTGCTTTGGTCTCACTACCAACCAAGTCTGCGGGGAGACCTAAGGCAGGTAGTGGCGTGTTGTTATGGCTCCATTTCATGTTTTTCTATCTTCCCTATCATCCTCAGCATTACATAGATAAAGTTTTCCTTAGTGTGTGGGCTGTACTTAATAAGACAATTTTTTGTATGTCTCTTAAGCTGGGGTTTCCAGGGATTCTTTCAATGTGTTGTTTTGTTCCATTTTTTATCATTCCAAGTGCACCTACTATCACTGGCACAACTCTTGTTTTCAATATTATTATTATTATTATTATTATTATTATTTAATTTGATTTTATAAAATCTACGTTTCTGAGATATTTTAGTGATGATTATAATATCTCAGCTTTCGCCCCTAGTTTAAGGATAGAGCAATTTATTATTATTATTGTGTCATTTTTCATCATATTTAGATTTCTGCATTGGTCTCACTACCAACCAAGTCTGCGGGGAGACCTAAGGCAGGTAGTGGCGTGTTGTTATGACTCCATTTCATGTTTTTCTATCCTCCCTATCATCCCCAGCATTACATAGATAACGTTTTCCTTAGTGTGTGGGCTGTACTTAATAATACAATTTTTTGTATATCTCTTAAGCTGGGGTTTCCAGGGATTCTTTCAATGTGTTGTTTTGTTCCATTTTTTATCATTCCAAGTGCACCTACTATCACTGGCACAACTCTTGTTTTCAATTTCCACATTTTTCTATTTCAATTTCCAGGTCTTTATATTTTGACAGTTTTTCAAATTCCTTGATTGCTATGTTACAATCCGCTGGACAAGCCATATCAATTAATAGACAAGTTTTCTCCTTCTGGTTTTTAACAATAATGTCTGGCCTGTTTGCTTCAATTTTTCTGTCTGTGTAGATGGTGTAATCCCATAGAATGGTTACATCTTCTATTTCTGTAACCGGTGCTGGATGATGTTCATACCAGTGTTTGTTTACAGCTTTTCCATAATGTTTGCACATTGCCCAATGTAAATATTGCCCAACTCTATCGTGGCGATTTTTATATTCGTTTGGGGCAAGCACAGAACAGCCTGAGATTAGGTGGTCTATTGTTTCTTGGTGTTTATCACAAAACCTGCATTTTGGATCCATATTATTATGCATAATATTTGCCTGAAAGTTTCTCGTGAAAAGACTTTGGTCTTGTGCTGCAAGTATAAATCCTTCAGTTTCAGAATTTGATTTTATAAAATCTACGTTTCTGAGATATTTCAGTGATGATTATAATATCTCAGCTTCCGCCCCTAGTTTAAAGACACAGTAATTTATTTATTATTATTATTATTATTATTATTATTATTATTATTATTATTATTATACACTTCTTTTCGCCTAGTTATTTTTTCTCGTTTTAAATCTAAAATGTCTTTATATTTTATTGTTCGTCAGTATATACAAGGTGCCACGATTTAATTCATTAATTAGTAACTTTACTTACCTGGTCACTATCGTCCCTAGCTTCCCTATGGGAGTCTATTTCAGGTGACATCAGCTAATAATGATCAGGCATGTCAAGTTTACATGGGTCATATCCCTGCGATAACTCGCACACTTTTACTGGTATTACTTCCGCTCTTTTTGCAAAATGTGACGGAGTGACTTCTTCACAAACACAGAAGACAAAGAAAGACTCAAAACCATCTGTAATTAAGTGTGTAGTATAAATAACAAATACAGGTCGGGGATACTAAAATCAAGCAGGTACAAAAAATTAAATATCTGGAAAGTGTTCTAACAGAAGACGGAAAGTGCGACACAGAGATCCGAAGGCGAATTGGGATGGCTAAGAACGCGTTTCAGAAGCTGAGTAAAGTATTAAGACACAGGAAACGTTCACTAGAAACAAATAAGAGAGTACTGGATTGCTATGTGATGTAGGTTCTTCAATATGGAAGTGAATGCGGGACAATATCATCAAAGATGAAAGAAAAACTTGAAGCAAATTAAATATCATGGACCGAGCATGTGAGCAATGATGAGGTTTTGGAAAGGATGGAAACGAAAAGGAAATTAATATTGAGCATTTGGAAGAGACAACTGAAGTTCCTGGGACATGCAATGAGGAAAGATGTCCGACAGAACCTGATACTAACAGGCGAGATAGAGGGGAAAAGAGACAGGGGAAAACAGTGGATAACATATTTGAAGAGCCTGAGCAGGTGGATGTCAGAACAGGGGTTGTGTGATGTTACAGGAGAAAGCATACTAAGAGTCACCAGGAATAGGAAGACTTGGGGAGCCATGATTGCTTACGTCCTGAAAGGACAAGGCACATAGAAGAAGAAGACGAAGAAGAAGAATTTAAAAATGTTTTTTTCATTTTCTACTGAATATCAAAACTTTGCAAATCATAGAAAGTCACGATGTTTTTTTAGATAATAATGGATTTAACCTATAGTTGGGGAGAGAACTGGTGAATTCAAATCTTTGCTGTAGGGATTTGCGCTCAAGTGAATATAACGAACCTAACTGGAATTTGAACTCTGTTCTCCAACTGGAATATATACCCTTAGTTGGCAACCAGTCTATGAGAAGGAAAACTGATTTCAAATCAACCTAGGGAATGTTGACATAGAGTGGATGATAGAAGTCAATGGCCAACAGGAAGCTTGGAGATGGAAGAATCTTTAAAAAACCTGTAGCAACAGCTGACACGTACAACATTGTGCACCATCTCAGGGAGTGGCGCTATGATGCAGGGCACAGATATTCACTTGCTTAGGTTGTTCAGTAAAAATTTACCAATCATTCATCCTCAGTTCCCGACAGAAGAATCATCCACATATACAGGGTGTCCCAGAAGTCGCGCATTATTTACCATCTTTAACTCATCCTAGAAAAAGGAATGGAGGTAACAACATGGCTGACCCCCATAGTTAATTTTCTTTTGCTTTTTCTTTCCCCTTCTCGATAATCAAATTATTAAAAGATATTTTAAAATCTTCCTCACTCCTCAAAGAGAAGAGAAAGAAAATTACAGAAATTAATACTCACATCCCAAGTTAAAAATTGTCCCAAAAAATAATGAATTTGATCAAAAACTTATTTATAGCCTTTTAAACAAACGTCGACATGACTAAGAGAAAATTATACAGGGTACTCCAGAAGTCACGCACCATATACAAATTTTTATTTTTTCTTTGTTTCACATTTGATCTGATATGGGTGAGAAACTAACAGTACAAGAAAGAGTTAAATTTGCTTTTATGTTTGGAGAGATGGGGCAACATACCGCTGTGTAGAGCCGCAATCATCCTGAGCGTGAAAAACCATTGAGCCATACCACTGTCTGTCGTTTGATCAAACGAATCTAAAAAACTGGATCAGTTGCTAACCGTGAGAGATGTGGTCGACGAAAGAGTGCAACTGATGAAAAAATCATCCACCATGGTTTTGGCGAATATTGCTAGAAGCCCCGTAAAATCAGTAAGGAAAATAAGCAAGGAGCTAACGATTAGTAAATCATCATTTCATCGTATTCTTAAAACACAGAAAGAGAATTGATGCATGTGTTAATGAAGAGGGTGAACAATTTGAGCATCTGTTATGATTATGGTCAATAAAGTTGATATTCATATTTATTTTTATAAAAATCTGGATGGTGAGCGACTTCTGGGACACCCTGTACATTCTTGTGCAAGTTAATTGAAACAAAACGAAATATTTCTTCCTAGGATCTTTCCCTGATCAAGTACGCATCGTGTCTTAGCATTGTTTTTCTTTTCGGATCTTATTTTCTTTTACGTTTTAAACTGATGGATCTAGTTTGTTTCTTCGCCTTAATGACGCGACTGACATTTGAAAGGCTGACACCAACAATATTCGTGATCGCTCTGTAAGGCTTGTAAATTTTTTTACGCTTCTTTGGAGTAACGTTAACCGTAGACAATAAATGTAGGACAACTAATCGACAGTCGAGACAATAGTACCTGGACGAGATAAAAATATTATACAGTCAAGAATGAAGAAATATTTCTTATGGCCAAACATATTTCATCATATACATTGAAAATTGGTTCATATTACTGCAGATCACTGCACATGACCTAATCTGGGTAATAAATAGAAATCGATTACACTCTATCACTCCAATGGGTTTTATGACGAAAGAAAAGATACTAAAGTAGTTGTTTCAATTAATTTACAGAAATGTCTGTATAGGCATAATAGATATGTCTGAAAAGCAACGGGACTAGTGTCACGAACAATTTATTTCAATTTCAAATAATAAACTGCAATCTTTCCCCCCTTGAATGTAATTTCCTCAAGTCTAATGCACTTTACCATCCTTTTCTGGCACACATGTATGCACTGCTGGCGGGAGTTTTCTGAGATAACACTCAACTCCGTCGTGCCTTCTTGTTGATATCCATGCCTTCAAAACAAATTCCCTTGATGGTCTGATTGAGCCTGGGGAAAAGAAAAATGTCACACGGAGCAAAATCAGCCGAATAGGAAAGATGTTCCTCTCGGCCGGGACTAGCGAATACTCAGGGTGTTGTGAGTAGGTTCATTGTCGTGTTGAAGCATCCACGATTTTCCGGCTATAATTCTCGTCTCTTCGCGCGCACTGAGCGAAGTCAACGTCGCAAGATGTTTGAAGACTTGCTGATCTGATTCTATGGCAGAACTCACTTTGGACAATGCCTCTTACGTCGTAGAACATGATCAGTCTTGTTACTTTTCAAATAAACCACCTACATGTCATTGAAATATTAGTCCCTGATTGGTATTCGTTCCTTGAAGTTAATGTATTTTCATTTAAATACCGTCTCCCTTCAGGACTTAGGTGAGGGTGATTCTAACCAGATTTCGCTTCTTGATTATCTGCCGGGTATCAGTAATTCAGTGCGTTGTGATGCATTGGATATCAACACGGAACGATAAATAGGGAAAACGAGTTCGATTTTTTTAAATAATCATATCGCTCCGAGCAAGGAATTTTACCGCCACTGTTTTGCAGGGGGTTGCATAGGTGGAAAGTTATGAGAAAGAGTGACAGGTTATAAGGGGTGTCAAGATGTAGGTAAGAGAAGGAGGACTGTGACCATAAAGTGATGGATCGGTTTATTTCTTGGTTGTAATGTAGAATTGATCCCTCACTTTATATCCACTTTATAATTGTATAGAAATTTTTTAAAATAATCATATCGCCCCGAGCAAGGCATTTTACAGCCACTGTCTTGCAGGGGGTTTCATAGGAAGGAAAATTATGAGAAAGAGCAACAGATTATAGCGGGTGTTAGGAAGTGGGTAAGAGAAGGATGATAATACTGATGAGAGTGGAGTGGACGAAGAGAGAAGCACGAAAGAGAGGATGCAGGTTAGTGAGATAGGAGATGACTATTGACGTTACATTTAAATTCTTGGAGAGTGTAGCTGTCGGGGAAGCAAGTAAATGGAAGGGAATTCCACACGCGGGAAGTGCGAGAAAAGAAGCTGAGGGAGTAGAATTTTCCTTTACATTTTATTGGTTTCACAGTAAAAGGTGAGAGCTAGTTGCTAATCTGGTGGCTCGAGTAAATTTATATAAATATATGTAAGTGAATGCAATGAATTCCAATTGAATTCATTGCATTCACTTACGCACAAATACTCTTGGGAAAGGTATTAATCCGTCTGTTCTCTCCAGTTAGGGGTTAAAAAATAGGACAGATTGGGTTCTATAGCCTTGGCTGGCAACCAGTCTACCGTAGAAAGTAATGACAACCTACTAAGGGATAATCTTCTCTCCAGTCTTTCGAGACATGATCGCCCAAACCATGTATCACTTATGGCACTTAACTGACTGATTATAATAGTTGAAATAATGATTAAGGTATCTACTGGTTATAAAGTGGGGAGTCAATTTTATATAGTTGTGAAGTAATAAACTGATCCCCCACTAATTATTACTTAAGAATATAATACATCTCTCCCCACACTCTAGCTATGAGTCAAATAACAGGACAGATTGGGTTCTATAGCCTTGGCTGGCAACCAGTCTACCGCAGAAAGCAATGGCAACCTACTGTTGGATAATCTTCTGCGCAGGCAGTCATGTCTCGAAAGAGACATGATCGCCCGAAGCGTGTATCACCTATGGCGTTTAACTGAATATCATTCATTGATGGAAAAAATATTGGAGTTGTTTCCCGTTGCTTTCTCCACGATGGTGAATTCAGTATTCCCCTTCTTATAGATTGACTGCCAAGGAAGACAAAAAAAAATCATTCGGACCTGTCATTTAAACTGATAGGAGAACAGGCAGATTAGTGTTTTTTCCAAGCTTATTTTATGCGAAATTGAATGTTGGACGCTTCGGTGGATATTGAACTCGACAGTTCCATTTTCCTCGTCTATATCCGTTATTCCACATGCTCACCAACATAGTACACTGAGTTTTTATTATATGACTTTCTGCTCGTCCTGTAAGATGGATGTCCCAGCTTAGTTCGCGATTCAAGAAGGCTGAGAAATCGGTGCTGTATTTGTTGGATATGCGTAGTGATGCAATGGCTATCGGCTCGGAACGAGAAATCAGAGAGCCGAGTTCGAATTTCAGTTGAATTCGTTGCATTCATTTACTTGGGAAAGGTAATTAATCCAGCTCTTCTCCCCCTGCTATGGGTTAAATAGCAGGACAGATTGGGTTCTATAGCTTTGGTTGGCAATCAGTTTACCGCAGGAAGCAATGGAAACCTACTGCGGGATAATTTTCTGCCCAGTCAGCCATGTGTCTTTCGAGACATGATCACCTAATCGTGTATTACATATGGCACTTAACTGACTGTTTTTTATTACACAGAACTCACGCCATTTATAGCTAAGTCGCCTGAAGAATAGAAATGCTTAATGAATTCCATAATTATTTTTAAAAAAACAGCAAGAAGGTAGGAGGCATCACAACGTGTTTGTTAGCTGGCAAAATTGTTGAAAATGCGGCTCTGTTCGGGACACAAGATGGCTGGGAAATCAGTGGCGTAACTGTATTACACAGAACTCACACTCTTTACAGCTAAGTCGCCTGCAGAATAGAAGTGCTTAATGAATTCCATAATTATCTTTAAAAAAGAAGAAGGCGGGGGGCGTCACAACGTTTTTGTCGCAAGGAGACTCAAGTGTTACTGGTTCTACCACTATAATTATAATTAGTAGTACTAAGACGTTGTCGACTGTTTGTTTTACTATTTGGGCGTTCCACAACTGTCACGGCTATTAAAGGATTGAGTGCAATTATTTTTAATCACTGGTTGTGACGATTACGGAGACCACAATATTTATGGCGAGGTAAAATGAAAAAAAGAAATTCGTGCTTAACCTGAAGATCTGTCGTGAGAAGAGTTTTCTCATATCAGTCATTCAGTCTAATGCCATACATCGCTTGGGCGATCATGTCTCAAAAGAGACATGACTGACTTGCTAGAAGATTCTCCTGCAGTAGGTTGCCATTGCTTTCTGCGGTAACAAAGAGTATAGAACCCATTCTGTTTTAATATTTGACCCATAGCTGAAGGAAAAGGGACTGGCCAATACCTTTCCCAAAGATATTTGCGCGTAAGTGAATGCAACGAATTTGACTGGAATTCGAACTTGGCTCACTGATTTCTCTTTCCGAGTCGATATCCACTGCACCACAACGCGCATTCTCATATACTAAGTTTATTTCCTCGTTTTGCTTTTAATTTGATTTCACTGCACATTGTCCTTTATGGGTGATTTAAGTCCGAAATTTAATTTTCTTGTTAGCTTAGAAGAAATAAAAACACAGTGGAAACTGCCGTATTCGACCCACTTTGTCAGCAACCACCTGTTGTTAACGACCGTTTTTATATGCACGGACGATATGTTAATTGACCTTTAGTCAGCGACCATCTCCAGAACGCGATCAGCGACCAACATCAACGAGTGAAAATCACTGATTAAGCGACCGTTTAAAAAAAATTCATTTTGGTCGTACACTGAGAACTTCTAAATTAGGAGAAACTAAATGAGTAATCTATTTCATTTTGATTTGATCTAAGTTAGGAACACTTCCTTGTTGTTTTATTATTGTAGTGTTGTATCAAACTGTTATTTCTTGTTGAAATGTACATTGCCTGAGTTCACCTCACGGTCAAACATTGGCTGTTTTGTACAAAGATGTATTGCATTTGACATGTTAAAGGGATTTATCGCAGTCTCTGTACTGACTTGGAGAAATTCAGGGATTGGGAAAATCACAATTATGTCCTTTTCTAAAATGTCTACCTCTTTCGTTCCTTTATTTTTTTGTGTATCTATCTACTATTTTTCTGTGTGGGTATATCTATCTCTATCTATCTCTTTCTCTACCCCCAACCACGATCGCTGTCAGTTTTTTGTATGTTTTGTCTGTTTCCATATATTATCACAGATTCTCTTTTGCTATCACCCTTCTTCTTCTTCTTCTTCTTCTTCTTCTTCTTCTTCTATGTGCCCTGTCCCTTCAGGACGTAGGCGATCATGGCTCTCCACGTCTCCCTATCCTTTGTGGCTCTTAGTATGTTTGCTCCTGTTGCTCCTGGCAACCCCCGTTCCATCAGCCACCTGATTAGACCCTGCAAATATGTTATCCGCTGCCTTCCTCTGTCTCTCCTTCCTTCTATCTGACCAGTCAGTATCAGGTTCTCCAGGCCCTCTTTCCTCATTGCATGTCCCAGGAACTTCAGTTGTCTCTTCCTGATACTCAGCATCAGTTTCCTTTTTGTTGCCATTCTTTCTAACACCTCGTCGTTGCTTGTATGCTCAGTCTACGATATCCGTAGCATCCTTCTGTAGAACCACAAAATTATACTTTTTAAAAGTCCACTTAAAAAATATTTTTGTGAATAATATTTTGGTCTCTTGTTGACCGTTGTAAATACGTTCTTTAAAATTTTTAAATGAATTATGCTGAATAAATCTCTTTAAAGTTAGGCCATCTTCTTATGTTCTCATTTATTTATTACCAGATTACATGGTAAAATTCTAATATGTACATTCTAATGAGTGAAATATATGTTCCTGGCGTAAATAGACTAGGGCCTTTTAGCGAACGACGAACTGTCGTATACGACCAGTTTTTTATGGCAGTATGAGTGGTCGCATACGACAGGTTCCACTGTATATATTATTCTGCTTTCACAATTGAATACATGGCAAATAATACTCAGCTTTTGTGCGTGTATATATTTGGGTGGATATAATTATTTGAAGCGGTGGTATGTTTGTTTATGTTGTGGTTTTATTGAAATTTATATTTTGGAATACAGTTTGATTTCTTTAAGGATACTATATAGATTATTATCATGAAAGAATTTTTTTTTACTGATATCTTGTTGGCAATTTTTCTATAAATAGGTATTGTTGGTAATGTTTTTATATAATAAATGAATTTACTCGAACCGCTAGACTAGCAACTTGGTCCCACCTTTTTAAAGTGAAACCGATAAAATGTAATCTCAATTTCTTTTCTAAAAGCTTCTTTTCTCGCACTTCCCGCTTGTAGAATTCCCTTTCGAATACTTGCTTCCCCGACAGCTACAATCTCCAAGAATTTAAATGTCAGGTCAATAGTCATCTTTTATCTCACTAACTTGCATCCTCACTCTCATGCTCTCATAGTATCATCTTCAGTATACTCATCCCTTTCTTACTAGCTTCATGACACTCCCTGTATTCTGTCACTCCTTCTCATAACTTTTCTCCTACGTAAACCCCCACCACAACAGTGGTAGTATAATGCCGTGCTTAGGGCGATACGAGTATAAAAAAAATAAAAATAAAAGACTTTTGCTAAAATGTATCTCAGATATCTAACATTCTATTCCTGAAACGGATGCATTAAGTCTTGGTTCCAAATTTGACACTGGATTACGAAAAGATGACACTCTTACAACACTAACTAATAAACATAGATTTGACCACAAAACATTTGAAAAAGCTTTCATACAAGGTATCTTAGAAGCCGCCCCTACAAATAGCGATGAAACTACATTCAGTCAGTCAAGTGCCATATGTGATACACGCTTTGGGCGATCATGTCTCGAAAGAGACATGACTGTTTGGGCAGAAAGTTATCCCGCAGTAGGTTGCTCTTGTTTTCTGTGGTAGATTAGTTGTCAGTCAAAGCTATAGAACACAAGCTGTCCTATTATTTAACTCATAACTGGAAGGAGAAGAGATAGATTATATTACAGTATCATATTAAGTATAATTATTGGGGGATCAACTTATTACTTCATAGCAATAGAAAACTGACCCTCCACTTTATGCCCAGTAGAAGTTTTAATTATGTTTCCAACTATTAAATTCAGTCAGTCAGTTAAGTGCCATGCATGATACACGCTTGGGCGATCATGTCTCGTAAGAGACATGACTAACTGGGCAGAAAATTATCCCGCAGTAGATTGTCAGTAGAGTGGTTGCCAGCCAAGGCTATAGAACCCTATCTATCCTATTATTTAACCCATAACTGGAGGGAACTGACGGATTAATACCTTTCCCAAGGGTATTTGTGCGTAGGTGAATGCAAGGAATTCAACTGGAATTCGAACTCAGCTTCCCAATTTATCCCGATTTGGCAATAAATACTAAAAAATAGTATGAAATACATCGTTTTTTAAAACACTGGGGTGGCCTATTAATTATGGCCGGTAGTGTACATATATAAAGAAGTGTTTACGGCTTTTTGGTCAGTCATGGAATCCGTTAATTTCTTAGAACTTCGAAGAAACGAGTCGTTTCGCCTTAATTTCGGAACGCTATAAATTATATAAGCGTTTGTTTAGCAAGTCGAATACGCGTGAAACATGATTAATCAATAAAGATTAAACACAAAAATAAAAAATACCAGAAATGCATTCTTCTTTTGTTTCCATATCTCATTCTCTAATGAAGTCTTAATAAAAGCATAAAATGTAAAATTGATAAACGTTTCCTATTTCTTCTTCGTGTTATCATTCTGTCGAATATTTGATCTTTATTTTATCCCAATTCATTTATGTGTGTATGTACAAGTATTGTTTAAAATTTGATTTACATTTGGGAATACTGAACTGAATATTTCTTTAAAGGATGTGCGTTGTGAATATCAACTAGGAACGATAAATCGGGAAGCTGGGTTCGAATTCCAGTTGAATTCCTTGCATTCACTTACGCACAAATACCCTTGGGAAATGCATTCATCCGTCTTTTCCCTCTAGTTATGGGCTAAATAACAGGACAGATTGGGTTATATAGCTTTGGCTGGCAACCAGTCTACCGCAGAAAGCAATGGCAACTTACTGTGGCATCATTTTCTGCCAAGTCACTCTTATCTTTTTCGAGACATGATCACCCAAAGCGTGTATCACATATGACCCTAAATTGATCTTTTTCTAATACTGAGTGTGGCCATGAAAAAAGGTAGGAACGGATAAGTAAACAAACGAAAGCGGGAAGAAAGGACTAACTATCAATAGTGAGAAAGTAGAATAGAGGATTTTCAGAAAGAGAATCAACCGAGCTTGTGAACTACGAATTAGCAATGTCAAACTCAGGCAAGAGCAACAATTTAAATGGTTAGGAAGTGCTTACCCTCTAGGGCCATTCGTATCATAGTTCAACTGGTTGGCCTGAAATTAGACTCTGATCTCTTACCTATTGTTAAACATTGCTATTTTGATTGAGGAAGTATTCTCTTATCATGCCTTTAAAATTTGAAGGGGAATTACAAACTGAACTCTGAAATATACTGTATATTTTATATCTGCTAAGACATTGTACTTTAGAACAATTCTGTGGTATAATTTTGAAGTTTTAAACCTGCTATCTATGCTTTGGATGTGCGTTGTGGTGCAGTGGATATCAGCTCGGAACAACAAATTGAGGTGCCGAGTTTGAATTCCAGTTGACTTCCTTGCATTCACTTATGCACAAATACCCTTGGGGAAGGTATTAATCCATCTCTTCCCTCCAGTTATGGGTTAAATAACAGAACAGACTGGGTTCTATAGCCTTGGTCGGCAACCAGTCTACCACAGAAAATAATGGCAAACTACTGTGGGATAATCTTCTGCCCAGTCAGTCATGTCTTGAAAGAGACATGATCGCCCAAAGCGTGTATCACATATAGCATTTAACTGACTGATCTATGCTTTCCTGATCATAGGCTTCTGTACAGTGCTCAACTCTATGCTGGGTCTAATGAGAAAGTTATCACAACCTAGCATGTATGGTTATTCTTTCACTCACCTTATTCTCTAATGTCGCTTTATATATATTATTCTGAGCATGGCTGAAGATTAATACTGTCCACTCATCCTGGGGAAAACATAGCGTTAGTTTGAGATGACTTGTTAGGCTTTAGGAGCTATGATAGAATGATACAAAAGTTTTAGTTAAAATTTAATTGTATTAAATTTCACTAATAGTGTACTTTTAATAATTGGGGCATCCCCACCTCCAATAAAAGTATAAACAAAGTGGTCTTTTGAAACTAGAGAATAAAAAAACAAAAACTGAAGGATTTAAATATAGATATTTGTATTGTTCATCTCTTTATGCAAAAATTAAAATCTAATTTTAAGAATGAATTTTGCTTTTATAAGCAAAGTAAAAAAAATTATTTATGACAAAATTTTGATTTAAAAAGAATCTTGAATGAATAACAGACAACATTTATATGTTCTGAAAGAAATTAACTGAATTGGAGTAGATAGACTAAACTATCGCCCGGTTCGCACTCCACCCACGTCTATTGAACAGGTGTAGAGGCTCACCCCTTGTTCCCTGTTTAGGATGTGGTTTCCGGCTTTCTCTCTTCTAATCTTTTCACTCTTACGTAGCCCCCTGCACATCAGTGGCATTACTGCCTTGCTTGGGGTGATATGATTAAAAAAAAAAAATTTGATACAGTATTTCCCTATAAGGAAACATTTGGTATTTCCCTATAAGGAAACATTTGGTATTCATTGAGTGAGCAGTCAGTACTGCTTTCATTTGAAATTTATAAAATATTTCTTTTAAATTTTTCAGGAAAATATTTCTTTCAAGGCTTGTTTTCATACTGTATCAAATATGATACGAATGGCCCTAGAGGGTTAAATCGTCGACGAAAAACGTGACAAAAAATCTGAAGCGTTCACGGGATTAATACACTCAGAAAGGTAAGTAAACTATTAAGAAACAGGAAACAAATTCTCAAATGCAATATGATATTACCGTTGGAATGCGACAGTGAATGATGGAAAGTTTCATCACAGATGCAGAAGAGACTTGAGGTTACAGAGCTCTACTTCTACAGAAGAACGTGGAGAATACCAAGAACGGAACTTCTAATTAACGAGGGATTTTAAGGAAAAGTATAAAAAAAAAAAAATAATGACTTATAATTCGAATCAGAAACACATAGTTGAAACGTATGGAACACATCATGAGGCAAGAAGGCATGAAGAGAGAGACCCGGACATGAATGACAAAGAAGAAAAAGAAATAAGAACACAGAATTCAATTTTTCATTGTGACTGTCAGATTTACACCTCAAGAAATTGTCACTCTTGAGAATTCTATATTCACATTGTCCCTATATGTCTCTATATAGCAATATATATACATACATATGTGTATGAGTAAAAATTTTAGATATCTGTAAAATGGCTATGCATTTGTAAAAGACAAGATTATTACATAAATTAACATAGAAAAAAATATTCTAGAAAGTACGGCTATCGAATTTTATCAAAATATACATCTGCGCCCCGAATCTTCCCAATATCTTTTTTCAAGAAAAAAATTACTCCTTTCCAAAGTCAAGTTCCAAAACAAGCAAAAAAAAAAAAAAAATACAAGTGTTATTCAAAATATATGACACATAAATCAATTTCAATCCAAAATGTTATTTATGTATATTGACCACTCATTAATGAGGACAGACATCCACTTACCTCCGGCCAAGATAGAAACTCGACCGATTGGATACCAGTCGGAGTCTTAACCTCTAATCCATAAGCACATGCCACCAGATAAATTATATATAAGCGCCGTATACACACGCCAGTCACCGAAAGAATCTCTGCTGAAAAGATATGCATATATCACCGAAGTGGAAACTATTATATCACTACAGAAAATTTTTCATGTTACAGAAAAATACTGTTCTACTTCAGATGATATGTTAAAATGAATGGTGAAAGTTCATTTAGTTTTTTATTTTAACATATCACCTGAAGAAAAACTGTACAGTTTCTGAAACATGAACATTTTTTGTGAAGTGATGTAATGCTTACATAAAGCATTATTATAACAAAATTACAATATTAGGCTCTACTCTGTACCGATCACTCGCAGGTACGCGCCGATATATAAGTATTTTTCAGATATTAATAGAACAGTGCTCAATGTATTATAACAGAGTTATTAAGTATATATATATATATATATATATATATATGATATAAAAGACAAGATATTTGTGTGTGCGTTTGTCTATCTGTCTGTATGTGCTTTATTCAAGTCCACAATTTTTATCCGATTTTCATCAAACTGCACGCAAATATTCTTTAGGCTTCCGGTCAAGTCATGGGTTACTTATCTTTTTCCGATTTTTCCTCGATATTGGAAATCGATACCCCAATATCTGATCAGGTCTGTTCAAGATCAGAATTTCAACAATTTTATCGTGGTTCTTGCTGCAGAATTTTCTCTATCTTGGTAAAATTATAGTTTTTAGTCTCAAACATTAGTAGATCTTCTCAGACAACTCATTTTCCCCGATATCGGAAATCGATACCCACCGGTATTCTATCGAATCTGATCAAAAACCGATATTCAGCCATCAATATGGCTCATTTTCTCTAATTTTACTCCCGATGGGTACGATAATTTTTCATGGATTAATTAGGTTAGTTTATCCTTGGATGACCTATTTGACTCCGATATTGGAAATACCCCGATATCTTATAGGGTCTGATCCAAATCAGTTTTTCAGCCCTTTTATTTTGGTTTTTGCTTCGGTTTTGGCTCTAAGTAGGTATAATTGCAGTTCTTAG